>VUJU01001506.1:3871-55439 GCA_009835225.1 Aphis craccivora | reverse complement strand
CTTACCTTTTACGTACTTGTTGCGTTATACTAACTTCACATGTCTCACTACATCATATTCTACATGTATATTGTATAATATACGTCATATATTGAAATGATCCCATACGTTCAATGAATGCTTTCTAAAAAAAATTACGCATCAACATTTGAGTTTAATATAATCTGTTGTGGTTTCATAAATATTAATAAACATATTGCTGTGAGTAGGTACTTGTGTACCATATTATGTAGATTTTATTTATTTATTTTTCAAAAATATTTTTCCATAGTAAATATTAAGACATGCACATTTTAATAATTCATACTTTACAATAAAAAATTAGTGTATGATATATTTCCTTCATTTTGAATATTGTTGATATTATTCATTATATCTATAAATAAAACGTTTTTCATAAAAATAAAAAATATTGTTCTAAACTTGATACAAGTTTTAATAAAACATTTCTCTTAAGAAAAACCACTGTTTATCTATCTACTTTTGGTGAATTTATAATATGAACATTTTTTTTTCTAAACTGATTGATGTTTTCAATAGTTTTACAACCCACACTACGATGTATATGCACAGTGCACACATATACGTATAAAACATTTAACGTTATAAAAATAAATAATAAACCAATTCCATTTAATACATCATAAATATTATATTAGTATATAAATATAACTTTTTTCAAACCAAAAATGGCACTGCATTAATGTAATTAAAATTATGATGGTCGTTATATTGCTTGTTTGTTGGCTTGATTTTGGCTCAAAAAAAAAGTTGTATTTTAATCTATAAATTAAAAATTACTAATCCCTTCCGGCTTAAATATTTCAAAAAGCCATAGCCATAAAATGTAATATATTATCTGAATCACTACGTTTGTGGATGAACGATAAAAACGTAAATTCTTTAATTCTTTACTCGAAGCCCATTAAATTTCAATTAACGTCGATCGAGTAAAACTGTATATATAGTGATAATATTGTTGTACAACGAGACCTTTATTATAACGTATGGGCAGCCACACGTATTTTTTCCCCGCCGTACACGATATGGTTATTTATTTTTTCGTTTTTCGGTCGTAAGTTAAAAATTGGTTTTTCTTCCGCGCGTTGATACAATAGTAGTAATACTTTTATAATATTGCCTACGATTAATGCTTTTGGTTCAGACACAACACCGACCCGCCGCCGCTCTGTTGTCGATTCAATATCACACTATATCGACCAGCAATCGTATATAATTTAACGCGCAACGTTCGACGAGCCACAGACATCACAGTAATAAATAATCTCGATAATAGTAATAGTAAGTGGCATTGCCATTCAACATTTGTTATGTTATAACACAATTGTGGTTTAACGGCGACGCGGGACGCTATTATCGTCTGAAAATTAATTCCGTCCGATTTCCTTAGGACGCGGCCGGTACGTATTATATATTTGTGTGTCGGCGTGACAATAATAATACCTCGCCGACCGTTTAAGACGGCAATTATAACGAATTATATGCATTCGGAACAACTTTCGACCATTATTATTTATTACAATATATTACAATACGACCTAATAATATTATTATATTAAAAAGACGCCTCCCCTTTGCTGTGATAGCCCTTGCGGTCCGCGGTGTCCGCTTAATACCGTCGCCAACGTATCCGAGATTCTCCGTCCGCACTTCCACAAACTCTTGTTATTTGTTATTATCATTATTATTACTGTTATCGTTAATTATATCATTGTCGTGTACGGTGCCCATTCGCCACAATTGCTGTCGTTGTCGGCTAGCATGTTTTCTTCGTTTGAGCTCTGCCACCGCGTGTATGATATATATATATATAAAACGGGTGTAGGGCTCAGTGCTTCCTACGTGTTTGTGCTTATATTAAATGACAACGGAGTGTAGTCGTGCGTGGGTAGGGATGTGCTGTACAGTGTTATGGCTGTTGTTGCATTTCGTTTTGAAAATAAAAGCCCCGCGGTCCTCGAACCCGAGAATATAAAACTTTTGAAGCTTAAATTTCCAAGAGAAGAAAAGTATAAAATATATTAAAAACTAAGAACGCACTTACCTATTGTTATTATAATATTATATGTATATATAATAATGCAGTGCACGTGCGCGCGTTTCTGGATATCGACTGAGGGGGTATTTACCGGGTACGTTAAAGAGGTAAAAATTGTTCAAAAAGAGAAACGTTCGTTAAAAACGGTACACATTATATAAATTATGTATTGTATACGCCAATATAACTGCAGTTAGTGTAAATTTATCTATTTATTTAAGTATATATGTTTTTATTTATCTAATGATTTTGCCTTGGACAATTTATTTACATTTTGTGTAAAGCCAATGGATATTATGTATTTAAATATTTAATTTTGGGCAAACAGCAGGAACATTTTTCGAGTGGAATGAATAACGTGTAGCTACTTAGGTCAATCGGTAACCGTGTATTGGCGAATATAAACGTGTGAGAGTGATGTAATACCAGTTAATTGATTTTTTTTTTTTTTTTAATTTATCATTGTTTGATATTGTACTTATTTAATTAAAACGCCTATGCAGCACACATATTGCCATCTTGTTAAGCCCTGTCGAAAAACATAGTGCACGCAAACAAAATGATTCTATATCCAATTAATTATATAGGTAGGAGGACCTACGTAGGTATACACAATATGCTGTGTTTGATTTCTGTAAAATAAAATTATACGTCAAACGTTGTTTTACTTGTGGTATGTAATTGGCCATAGTGTTGATTTAATTGCGCGTGTTATTCGTGTATAGGATTGCACATAAATTAATTAAATGTATTTTCGTTAAACAACTATATGTATATAAGTGCATTATGTTACTGATACGACACGTAGGTATATAGTATATAGTTACATTTATATTATATATATCATTTTAAATTTTAATGATATAGATGTGCTGTGCACGGTCTTTATTTGCTCGTGCGTAGGTATACGGTGGCTGATTCAGATTACAACCGACAACCAATTAATGTATAATACGTGTAAGTGTAGGTATATGATTGTGTGCAGTTTCGTACTGTACACGATAATAAACAACAATATAATTATTATACGCACACGCCAAAGGCGAGTTGTAGGTAAAAAAAATAGGAAGACAATAATACCTATGTATACTATATTATGACGCTCCGCTAAAGATGATGACTGTAGACGGTGAGGAAGTGACGGCCGTGGGTGTACACGCGTATTACGTATTTTACTTGCTACCTATATAAGGCGTAATCTAGTAAATTTTTTTAAACCGAAATTATCCGACGCATATAACTGTTGTAAATATATGAGTAATAACGTCACCCTTAGGTATGGCAACCCGTTTGCGTATTTAATAAACTCTGTATGCTGTCTTTAAAAATACTGAATATACCTATGTAGTATGTACCTACTTATTTATCCCCATTATATTATTTCCGTTACTTTTACCATTATATTATTGCATCAAATATAATCAAATACTACACCCCTATAAATCGTTAAACGTATTTGTGCGCTGTTTAATATTTATTGAGTATTATCGTACTATAGTATGTATACTAGTACATATACTTACGCGCCCGTCTACTTTAGTTATAAATACAGTGACTCTATAAGCAGGAACAACCCTGCTTTAACAGTTTTAATAAAAATTACTTAAAAAAAAAAAAAAAAAAACAACTTTCAAGTTATGACCACCTCCTACTTCATAATTTCTGTTGTAAATTGTTAAGAATTTGATAATTTGTATTAATTGTATCGTCGACATTTGAATCATATCAGTTTCTAAGTTACTAAACTTTAACTAATAATAATAGTCAATAAATGGCTGCGATGGTTTGAAAATTAAATTAATTGATATTAGCATAGTAAAATCTACCAAATCGTGAGTTTAATAAGTACTATAGGCTAAATATTAACACATTATATTATACATTTAATTTGTTAAGGATTTTTATTCTTAGTAGTATAAAGTTGAATAACTCAAAAACTACTCATTTTATTTAGGTTTTGTCAACATTTTAAAAATATCGTCTGATAATATATAATATATTTAATGTAAAAATATCGTTCTTATTTGAAAAAAGTAAGTTTGTTTCACCACTGAATACTCTTAAGTTGTACAAAATATTTTTTTAAGTAAACTTAAAACACGGTAAGACACTTTTTATATATACCATTTAATTATTCAATGAGCTCTCGTTGTTCTTTCAAAGTATATAGATACAATTACAGATACAATTTATATAAATATAATATTATTTGGTATCTTGAACATATTATTACTATCGGTATAATAATAATATAATGCATTATGCGTTTATGCAAGAGTAACGCTTTCGATGTTTTTTCTTGGTGTACTCGTTTCAGTGATTGATGCAAATAAAAACCAAATATATTTATTAATACTTATATGTATTCAAATGATGTCACATAATTTCCATACTGAGTTTAGTTTCGAACTGTGTTCTATTTTTTATCAAGCTAAGTCCAAAATGATAAATTTCGATCGATTTACAATAGGTATATTAACAATAATATATTAATATGTATTTTAATTTTACGATAGTAATATTGGACTATGCTTTTGAAGTACTCTAAAAAAAGGTTCACATTTTTCATTTTATTCATTCCATTATAACCGAGATTTGTATGAAATCTTAACATATTGTATATTATTTTATTGCAATACGTACCTGAATAACGTTATTACGATAGTTTTAATAAATTATAAATTATATAGTAAATATTGAAAACTATTCGTTAATTATATCTTATAAGGATAAAAACATTAAATTTATGAGTTAAATTTATTTTATAATATACCTATTTAAATATAACATTATTTACTATGTGTAAATTATAAATATTATTTATTGTAAACATTTAATATAGATTGTAATTTATAAAAATAAAGCCAATTATATCAAAAATATATTTAAATAAAATAGTTAATAAGTATATTGTTTAAGAATTAAATCTTGCACAAGTTACACGTAATATATAATTTGAGATAGTTATAATAAGCATAATTTGTTCGTCAAATTGTAAATTCAATTAAAATCATAGTAGAAACAAACATATAGGTACACCTATACATAATATTTATACATACACACCTTAGCCGTTTGCCCGTTTATTTACTCGTATTTAATTTACTGTATTCGATACGATAATTGTATTTATCGTTTATATTTTTTGCTTTTTAATAAAATTTGAAAATAAATATTTATCTTAAATCGAACATAGTAAATTTAGTTAAGTTGGTAATACACTTAATTTTATTTGATTATATTGAATACCTACCACGCACTATGTTTGTAACCCTATTTAAAAAGATTAAATATTTGAGTAATTTATAATTTTTGGATTAATAAATTTAATGAATTGTTTTAAAATAAATTTTAGAAAAATAAATGTTACAAATTAAGAATTTATTGAATGCCGGCCAAGTGATATTACATTTCAAAAACTCAAACTTGGCATGGCAGTGGCAGCGTTTGTACTATTGATAAATGATTTTTCAAGAACGCCGCCGGTAAACCGAGAGACGATATTTTCTGTGTTCTAATACACGTTTTGTCATCAATCAGCGTTGACCAAATAATAATTGATCATCAAGGTTTCATTTTTGTCCATTAAATAAGTAGTGCGAACTCTTCTATTAGACTGGCTATCTAATTTCAAAGCACATATTTGGGAAATGTACGAATCAGAAATAATGCTAGGTAATCAAATTTTAAATTCAAATCTACGAAAATCTTAATATAATTTTACATTCATGTTTTACTTTTGGTGCTTGGTAACTGAACCATATATCGTACTGAAATCAATTTTCCATTATTAATTGAACAGCGTATATTTGATTATAAAATGTATGAATTGCATATTATGGTAATTTACTTCATTTTCACATTGGTATTGTACATACCTAATGTTTTTATATTATTTATTATAAAAACAAATAACTAAATTTCATCTTTTGAAATGTTAATAGAATTTTTCACTATTATTTTATTATAAATATTTGTATTGCGTGATTTTTTTTATTTAATTGTGAATTAAAAAAAAAAATAATAATAATCTTTGAATAGTTGGTTTATTCATGAAACCTATCTGAAATCGAAACACGAATTTCAACTTAGTAAGTATGAATAATTATTAATATTCAGCTACAAATATTTGCCCTTTCTGCATTTCGGTTTGCCAAATGTCGTGATTATTGTGAATATAATGTTGATGCTATAACTAAATTATTAGTTTTTAGTTTTATAATTCCAAAATATTTTGATGTTGTAATTAAATTTTTCAATACTAGCAAGATTAAAATGTTGCGTAAGTGGTGTTTAAAATACATTTTTAATAATTAATATAAAAGTGTTGATTAAACACGTTTATATATAATTGTCTATACAATAACGCATTGACGTAAACGGTAAACAGAAAATGTGTGATTATCATGTAATATGTTACTATAGCATAGTTTAACGTCATAACAAATAATTTAAGTAAAAACGACGAGGATAAATGACTAAACATTAAATGTTAAAATATTTGTTAATCATGCCAAAAGTCTACAAAATATTAAAATATTTATTTAATGCATTTTCAGTATACATATTCAAAAGTAAATTCCATATTTAAGTATATAATAAAATGCATTAGAAATGTAAAATGGCAAATAGGTATCGATTTTTTATCATTTAAATTATAAATTAAATTTCGGAGACTTATAAGTTAAACAACTGAACAATTACTGTTCATTCGTAGTATATTATTTATCATTATCCACTGATTTCGTTACAATTAATGCAGCTTAAAATTTTAGTATAGTCAGTAGGTATATCTCCGACAAATATTTTAATATAATATTACCTCGTTGAAGATCTGAATTAAGTCATAATCAGATCCAAGAAAAACACTAAGTCCTTGAAATATATAGACATGTTAATTATAATTTTACAATGCAACATCACGTTTTACGCAATGTTTTTAAACATAACAATATTCGTTACCAACATCAATAGTGATACCTACGTTCATATTCAACTAGTATAATATTTTACTCGCAATATCACCGAGATTATAAAATTAAATTGTTTTGCTAATGAGTACCTTCTTATTAGTTATTTTACATGTATTAAGGCGAAACACGTGAATAAACTTAAAGTATATAGTATATGAATTATGGATACATATCTACCTGCAATTACTCAAATATTAAAACTAATATTAATAATGACGATTAAACTTGATTAAATGCTTATTACAGAGTATAATGGTGAATGATTTAAGTTGTCAAATCGTAAACTTAGTAAATATAGCTATATTTAGTAAAATATCCGATGGTATTTGGTCGCATTAAATATCGTTTTCCGGATTAGTTATAAGTTTATTTTCTCATTTGGAAAACAAAATATGCAAATCCAAACATTTTATACCATTTGACTTATGTTACACAAAAATCATATCATTGCTTTTACGAGTATATTTCAGTAATCATAATAAATTGAATGGTTTTCAATAATATTTATTGTATTGACTTCTCCAGTTATTATTATGTTCATTTTCATATGAATAGGATTTAAGTTAAATAATAATATAATTCATTCGAGGATAAGAGCTGAAATAAAAATAAAATGTATATTTTGTCTCCGTTTAACAAGCTAACAGCAACACGAATAGAGATTTTTAATAAAAAATGAATAATTTATCAATCATCAAAGTCTTTCAAAACAATACTGTGTGTTTTTAATGTTTTAATTAAACCCGTCATATAGTATTTAATCAAAAATTATAACAGATTGATATTAATGAACGCATTAGACTTTAATAATGCATTATGGCTTTGATTGAATTTGAAAAATATTGAATATCATATCCAGATTATCATGTATCAAAAAACGGAGGCAAAAACATACAAACGAAATTCGAGCTTAACGATGTACTTTCTGGGTTGTATGTGGATGACGGATTGTTGGCTATCCTTCGAGTATTCGTAGAACAAGCACGTAAAAAAGCTCGTATTTCCTCCCTCCCCTATCCGGAAGCTAGACGTTATACACTCACTAAGTCAGCAACTTACGTTTACCGACTAGTGTTGGATTCGCTTTCTTGTGGGTCGTTCACCAAAGATTGATGGTCTAAAGATAATACTTGATGGATCATTGTTATTAGAGCTTTTTATTTAATTAAAAACTGTAATTATCGCAGAGTAATACACCATAAGAATAAGAAACCTGCGCCACTACAATTATTATTGTCAAAACATAGTTTTAATGTTTGTTTAAATTTACTAGATAGTTAATTGAAATTATAAACATAATATCTAGTAGATAATATTTATCAAATTTCAGTTATGTGGTTAAAGCAATGTAATTAGTTAATTTTTTTTGACCATGAAATACTATACAGATATTATATTTACTAAAAGGATAGTTGTAATATTAAAATACAGTTAAGTATTTACGATAATATGATTATTATTATTACTTGTGGTTTATAATCTAACATAATTATAGTGATAATATATGTTACCATACCGCATCAAGTAAAATATCATCATCTTAACCATAGATACCTGTAAAACATTTCGTTAACAATATTCATGATGTAGGTAATTCAACAAATAATTTTAATTTTAAATCATATGAGTATACAAACATTTGTTAAATGACTATTTGGTTCAAGTAAAAAAAAAAAAATCATTGTAGGTATCATCATTTTTTTTTTTAAGAAATCTACGTAGAGATCAAAATATTATTTACAAAGATATGATATAGGTAGACTTCTTAAAAATTTTTTTTTAGATTTATGCATACTTTAATGATAAAACCGTTTTCAATTTACATTTTAATTGAGTATATTTATTATGTGTAGGTATCTATTTATTTTAATACTAAGTATGTTTGGTTTTTTTTTGAATTTGTCAATTTACACCTAAGATTAAAGTATGGCTGATTATAAATTCATAAAAATAGTTATTTATTCATTGAGGAAGGTGTGTAAAATAAAAATATAAATGTTTTTTTTTTTTTATCACGTACACTTTTTAACGACGAAACATCTCAAAAGCTTAAATATGTACGTATATTTCATAATTTTCAAATAATATTATGTTGACACGTAAATGTAGTTAAGTAGGTGTACTGCAGGATATACTCTGTAAATTATGAAATGAACACGTACATTGAAACATCTTTATTTCTGTGTACGTCGTTAGACGTACATATGTATCATAGTAAGTTTCAAACATTATACATAACCAATCTATGTGACGTGAAATAATGAATTATTTAATCATTTTTGACAAAAGGCGAAAACCTTAGATGCTCCAAAGTTTCTAGAAGGTAATAAAATGCATCCTACCCTTAGGAATTTTGTCATTTCGTTCGACACTTAATATATTATTATATTTTTACAAATGTCTATAAGTTTTTCAACTAGTACAGTTAAAACAATATTGTGTACAATTTAATATAATACACTTTTATAGGTATATCGTTTGTTATGTTTAAAAATATTACCACGTCGTTAAACTATAAATTATTATATTGACTTACTATATTATCAACATCACCAGTACTATAATTTGATTTTATACAACATTAAAATTATTGTTGATTCACAATCATATCACCGTTATACTTAATGATTTATATTTTATAATTCCAATTTTATTACTAACAATTAGCCTCAAAAGACTATTATAAAACTAGTATCAAGTATAATACTTTAAAAAGTTGATATTATTATATTTATTAAATACGCCTTATCTTGTATTTTGTCACACTGCAAGTGACCAATTATTTAACAACTATTAATGGCATTAACAGTGTATTAACGAAGCAGAGTTTCAATTTATAAATAACACTTTTAGTTTCAGATTTTAATATTTTTTTCAAATTAAATTAAAAAGTTTCAATTGAATTATGGATTTATTTACTTACTTTGAAAACTATAACCGACACATGTATATTGTATATGCTTACATATTTCGTTAAATCACTTATGAATAACAATCTTCTAGGCTCCAAAAAACGTATTCCATTCAAATACAATCAAGTGAATTTGCTATTATGTGCATACAATAATATCTAAGTTATATCTTCGAACATAAACCTTAATATAATATATTTCGTGTATTGTGGAAAGGGAATTTATAATCTATTGTATCCTTTCAGTAAAAATTATTAAATAAAACGTTTCTCAGAATTATTAACCTATATGACGTTATTATTAATTGTTGGAAATTATTAAAATTATACTTCTCTAATAAGTCATTGTAAAGTTATATAAGTAACAGTTATTTAGATGATTATTTTGAACCTAATAGTGTGATTACTAAATTTACTTAATGAATTAGTTTGGATTATCGAAACATATTATATAGATCATGAAACATTGACTTTCAATTTTTTTCTAACCCTTTTTTCGGGTATTTTAAGATACTAAAAAACTTACAAGTTTTAGATAAGGTTAGTTTTTTCGATCGGAAATTCAATTTAAAACTTTTAAGTTGTAAATAATTATTTTATAATTAAAATCCTTCAAATGTTTATTAATTACAGTGTTAAAAAATAAATGCCTTTCTTAATTAATGAAATTTTCCAGAATATTCTAAAGGCGTTGGTAAAGGCTGTCGAAGTTAATTTGAAATATTGATATAACACCCACTAAAGTAGCATATTCAAATAGAAAAGGCAAAGTATTTGTTTATGATGTGGGTACTTAAAATTAAATTAATTAATTATTCCCATGATAGGGAATGATGGTATGGTTTAATCACGTTCTTTCATTATTGAGTATAATTGTATTAATACATTAATATTATGTTAGTGATTAACTTTCATTATTTTCTGGATTGATTTAGTTACGCATAACTCTATACAATTTAATTCCAGTCCTTTTATAAAAGTAAGTTTTCGAGAATATGGAAAACTTGAGATGTGTAAAAATTCTGCATTTTTACAATAATAATGATCTTTCTATTCAAGATGAAATTAGCGTATATATTTCTTTAAACAATAATCAAAAATCATACAAATCATAATTATATATAGGTACATCTTTAATTTACAAACACACTACTTATTGCATACATAATAAAAGGTTGACATTTTAAAATTAAACTAATTGTTGGTGTTTTAAAAAAAATATTATCACCTACTTAATACACTAGGTACCAGGTACCAGGTACCTGGTACCGACTTAATACAAGAAATTCTATCGAAATAATTTAAATTGTAACTTTTTATTTTATAGGTACTTATTCATATGAAAAGTATACTAACTAATCAATTCATTTAATAAAGAATTAAATCAAAACGACAATAATAGCATTTCCCCATCAATTATTACATTTTTTTCTCAAGTTATTTGATCAAATGATCGTTTGATAATTTCATAGCAACACCACTGACAATTTCATCATGTGTGTAAGTATTTCTAAGATTTTTATATTGTGCATAAGTGTGGTGGGTAACGTTATTTATCAATCTTCTTTTCGACCCACGTCAACCGGACACTACACAAATCGATTTTCTTGTAGTTTTCTTTCTCCACTTGTATACCAATATATATATGTATACGAAAAAATACTTATGCGTATAAGTATATGAATTTTTCGCAGAAAAAGCAAAAGGTTCCATCAACATCAATATTATTTCCCACCAAGGTATTCTATTACGATTGATCTAGAGTAGATTTGATTTTTTTTTTATCTAAAACATATTGTTATAAATTATTATACATGTATTCGTATTTTTAATTAAAAAGCTTGTATAAAAGTTTTGCATTCTGTATTCTGTTCTATGATTAAACCATTTTCACTTTGTTTGGTAACAATACCGCAGCTTTATATTTTATATAGTTTCAGTTGTAATCTTAAATTGTAACATTTCAAAGTTTAGAAATAACTGTAATGAATAAAGGTTGAAAAACTTTAAAGGGTCAAAAACAAAAATTGTAAGTAAACAAATTTTATAACTTCTATTTTCGTAGATACCCATTCGAGACCAAAGCTCAACATTCGTTTTATAATTTAGATAGTTTCTAAACCATACAGACTTTCATGAATAGTTATAGGACCTACAGAAGGCGTGTTTACATACATTTATTTATTTTTATTATTTATTACTTTTTTTTAAAATTATTCTTTTACGCAATTACCATTTGTAAAATCATATTGTATTCCCATCATGCTAAATTAAATTAAGATAAAACTTGTAAAAAGTTATTGTAAAAGTATTCATTTATTTATGTTTTGCATAAATTCTTATCTGCGCGTTAAACTAGCAAATAACATTTTAAGTTTTTATTTATTAAATAATTATTATTAACATTAATGTATAATGTTCATAAATCGTTACACAGTTTTATTTTCTTTGCAAGTTTTTAGTTCTCACCCGTCTATATTATACTAGTGAAGGTGGAGCTAAAATACACTTTTCTTGTTCTATTTCAAATCACGCAACTTAGTAACGTAGTAACTTAAATCTTAATAAATAATAATGTAGCAGTTGTCAATGTTATATGTCATTCATTTTTATTTTTACACATGTTAACATTTTTAAAGCTTTCCTAAAAGTGTATATAAAACCTTTAAGTTTTAACGAATTCTACTTTAAAGTACAGTATTGACCGTGTCATCTGTTATATTATTATCAAATATTTAAAACCTTTGTCGTAAAATGTTACAAAAACATTTTGTTTATTTCTTACAACACAATATAATATGTAGGTATGTTGTATATGTATTTGTTTCTAATCATTATTTTCGTGTATATTATAGCTATTTTATTTGGTTTCTTTACAAACAGCGCGCCTACGTTTGGCATGCTCACATTAATATTTGATTATTATGCTTTCCACTGTGATAAATTTATTTTTTTTTTTAGCTCATATGACGCGCGAGGTTAAGCTTATATTTGTTATGACGTAGACATTTATGATATTTTAAAAGCTATCAAAGCATTTAACATTTATTTTCGAATTTTAAATACTTAACACAATATAATATATTTATGTAATATCATGCAACTCCTATAACCTTGCTTATAAATTATTATTCCCATAAATCAACTGTACGAGGATCATTTTTGAACTAAGCAAAACTTGCAAAACCCTTTTATCTCATTTTAACTTTTTTTAAACTTATTATATAGTTTATATAGTTTGATCGAATTTCATATTTTTCTCGTAGTATGACAATTAAAAAATAATAAACACGTATAAAAATATAAACATCAATTCAATATATCTATAATATATTATGTATTATAATTTTTTGTACAATGAAATCAATTTTCTCATTTATTTTTCAATTTCTAATTTTCCTCTACTTTTTCCATCTGACAATGAATTGCTATTTTACCTATGTATATATTTGTAAAAATTATTTTATAAAACCAATTTAAATTTGAACAATTTACCAACTGTGTTTAACTAGGTATATTTAACTAAATTTAAAAAAAAAGTGTATTAATTTATCAATTTTATTAATACGTTGTATTAAATAATAATAAAAAAATGATCTCACAATTACAGTTTAAAGCTATATTTTACTAGAATTCGAAGGTCACCGTTCAAAAATTACATGATTAATGAATAAATATATTTCATTTTGTATGAATAATATAATAAAGATATAAATGTGTAATATCCATTGAAATGACCTAGATTTTAAAATTAAAAAAAAATATACATATCTTTTCAACTTTGGAACTTAAAAATGGTGACTATCCTGTATTTTCTATTACTATAAGCTTGTTACATTTTATAATAATAATATACTAAATTTAAAGTAATTGAAATACTACATTTTGTTACAATAGATTACAGTTATTCTTTAAATTGAAGTTTTTTTTTTTTTTTTAAATCCTTGTCAGCTGGTGTATTGTTTTAGTATCAATTTCTATATGCCATATTTTTAGTTTTGTCCTTACGAAAGGATTGAACTAATAAACGTAATTAATTATTCGTGTCAATGACTTTTTTTAAACAATTTATTTAAGCAATCATTTGTTTATTATATCACAATATCAAACTTATAAAATTTATTTTAGACATATACAAACTTCCCCTTTGACATTTTTTTCTGTAAATTATAATATTACAAAGGTACCTAATACTTTTACAGTAAAATAATAATACTTTGACACTCCAAGAATACGCAGTATTATTATCTTCATGACGGCATTTTAATTGAACAAAAAACATTAGCATTTATATGAGTTTTTTTCTACAAAGGTACCAAAGTCCGAATTTTTTTTTTTATTCCGTTATTGTTTCGATTTCGATACGACGTCGCGATTTTTTTTTTTTTATCACTTGTAATAATATGCGTCGTGGAAAAATACTCATACACAACAAAGCGGGAGATGACACTTGGTGCCGACTCCGCGTGATCGTAATAGCGTTACATAATATAAAATCCTGTACACATATTATAAGTACCTAGGTACTATGCAATACGTGCCCGACAAGGTATAGAATATGCGCAGGCGATAAGAATGGAGTGGTTTATGTGAATATTTCGTATGTGTGCGTGGAGTACATCGTCTTGTCAAACAGTTTACATTTACGTATACATAAATTATGTATAGTTTTATAATCGAACGATTGTAAGTTTTCCGCTAAAACTGCACGTGGAAGTATACACTCCAAGAGAAGTATACGATGACCCCCGGGAATTGGGTCATAATATATTATTATTATTATCATAATATTGTTTAACTATTTGTTCTCCTTCCCGAAGAAACTACCGGAAGTGCCCCAAAGGCCGAAATTACAACAATACTGTTCGATCGAGCAATTGGTACAAAGCACCCTCTGTCACAAAGTAACACAGAAGGCAGTACAACCGATTTTTCGTGAGAGGGTGCAAAATATGACCATTTTAATTCGTCCTATGTACAATTTTTGATAAAACGCTTCGTAGTTATTTTTCTTTCTATGATATTATAATAGTATAAAGCTCTTTTGATTGTTACTATCGATACCTAAATATATTTCAGATCATATTTTCACTAAATAATTGCTGAAAGGATAGTTGTAAAATAAGGTCGTCTGTTATTCGTAAAAATAAAATATGATGTGGTGTATTAAATGTGCCTATCGCTAGTAATGAAAAATGAATGACCGATGTTATTTATCGCTGCAGCCTTAACCCTTTTTCTCCTGCCTTTCCACGACCCTATATCGGTACTTCCGCAATACTGACCATCCGTCTTGTCATTCGCTATTTGTGTATACAGAGTGCGTCACTTATAGTTGACAATTTTATATTAAAATATTCCACGCGCTCACTGTTAACTCTGTACTTACATAGGTAAAACTTCAAGACACTGCGCTCTGTGTATAATAAACACGCATTTATAAATATATATATATATATATATATATATACGTATAAATGTACCGTAATGCTTCCTTGACGCCGAAATATTACATTATAAACCCACGTACCGAAAACGTGTACGAATTTGAGATCAAACATTCCACTCGACGGATGGACATATAAAATAATAATAATAATAATATATAGAACATGGTTCAGCGGCGGATCACCTCGGCAACGGCGACGATTTGCTTATTGCATTTCTCGTGACGGATCTCGGCGTGGCCAAAACCATATTCTTATTTTTCCTTATTTTTTGTCTCCAGCTGAGCGTTTCCTTTTGGGTTTCGTCTCCTTTAGTCCTTTATATTGTATATTCGATTTTCCTCTACTCCACTAGTCTGATTTTATATGAGTCCTTATTTCGCGTTTTTTATCGCCTCACCGCCATCGACCAACAACGACCACTTTTCTTATTTTAACATCGAATGCGCTCTAACACGCGATATGAATATTTTCCACGGTCGGATTTGTGAATGTTTTTCTTTTACTCTTGTTGTCCTTCTTTGTTATTTTCATCGTATTAATACTGAAATACGCAAACTGAAAAAACATGAGAACGTTCTTTGAATTTTGAGATTATTTTTTTTTTACATTTGTGTAGTTAATCTCGCCTAAAATCTATTTTCGTTTATGGTGTTTGCAGTGTTTTTATATCGTTTATGATCAATAAAATTAAATCCGTCTTGTATCGTAAAATTGGTCGGTAGATTTATGAAAAATACTTATTTTTAAAGAAATAAGTAGTTTTCAATTTGTCGGTTGTTTTTATTCGTAATAAACTAATTCAATAAGCTTTACGATGAATTGTAAAATAACCAATTTTTATTATGTGGGCTGTGTACAATTTTAAAATAATGAATTTTTTTTATGTATATTTATTTTATTCCAAAACTTGTAAGTTAATTCTCTAAATATCATAAATCATCGTTTAATTTTCTCAACCTTATTTATACCTTTTTTATTTGGTTATGTTAGTTCGTTTAAAATATACATTATCTTTCTGATCATGATTATACGTGAACGAAGTTTTACAGGTTACGAATAGTAAGAGTATTGTTATCGACCTATCGTTGGATTAAACAATTACTTTTATATAAAAAAACTTAAAGTTATTTACATATTTTAATAAAAACATTACGGCTTCCAATCGACGCTGGAAAAATAATACATACAGAGAGTAATTATCTATCCATAATTTTAAATTCAATATACCTAAAGTAGGTCGGTATGTAATTACTTTACTTATAACAACGTTAAAATTCAATGGTAATCATCATAAACTAATGTTTTGCAACTGAATTTAACTAAACATTGGATTAATAAGCACGTATAATAGTCGGAGAAGGGAACATGTTAATGGTATAAATAAAAATAAAACGTAAGTTACGCACTTTATGGTTTTTATTTCAACATAATATTATTACAATTTACTATAAAACAAAATTAAATGCTTGTTCCGACATAATTATTTCCCCTCTGTTAACCAACGTATGATTATGTGTAACATCGATTATACATTAAACCCTTTGACTCTTTTCGCACATGTTTAGTACACTGTTTATTGACTTAAATATTTTATAGGGTAAACAAATTTTTTATTTGATGTTAGTCGATCGACCGAAAAATATAATAAACGCATCATAATAGTTTATGTACCGAACGCGGGTTAGAGAGTATCTATGTAGTATATATTACATATTATTATATTATTTTTATTTATATGTATATTAAACTTGTAGGGTTTTCATTGAACTACACGCTTAATATTTGTATGCTACAAAATCATACCTAAACCATTGTAGATTATTGTGTCCTTTGTGCTATATGCTTATGATATAATTCATAGTAATTAAAGACTCGGGGATGTTGGATTAGTGATGCCTTTTTTTTAAAAAGTATCATATAAACTCTAAGACTTGGACAAATACTTGTCTTTCTAAATATTTAGTTAACCAACATCTAAATTTAAACAAAAATTTATTTTCAAATGAATTTTTTTGATAATTTTTTATTATTTATATTTTTTTTTTATTTATTTAAAATTTATAGTATCACATTTCATATTTTATACATAATGAAATATATTGATTTTAAAAATAATTTAAGAAATATCAACAATTATAATGATCTTTTTCTTACATTTTCTTACAATTCCTAGAAATCAATTAATTTTGTTATGAGTGACAATAATGTAGGTTTTTAGTGCGTTTGTCTATATAGCGTTAACTCCGGCTCTAAATTAACAATAAAACACACACAAGTTTTACATTTCTCAATTATTTTTTAAAATTACATTTTTTCTTAAGATTTTTTTTTCACGCAGGAACAAGAGCAGGGAAGCGACAGCCAACATGGAGAAACAGATGAGTTCTTCCAGTCGGCACCAACGTCGGGTCCTGCTAGTCACGTCCAACAATCGATCCGGCGAAGAGGTGGCATATCGGCTGAGCACGTTTCTGAAGAAGAAGCTACTAGCTATGTCAAGAAAGTGAGTTGAGCGCGACGTTAAAATGCTTAAATAACGCGTTAAAAAAAAAAAAAAAGGAAACCGTATGTACGTTATTTTATTATGATGTCGTTCGTACTAGCAGACTCGGTTTTGTCACTAGGAATTTGTGCTGGTAAAATGATGACAGTCAAATAAATGTCTCCGGTATTTGTGCGTACCTCGTGAATAACCACGAGATAAATTATTATATTTAATTCTGTGTAATATTCTAGGCGAGTACATTTATATGTTGTAGCAGTGAGTATTAGGTCGAGTATTTAGAAATTGTTATCACATGAAATATTGCTAGGTATAAAAAAAAAAATGTACTATAGGATTAATTATTTCGGTTTAATTATACCCATATACGTAAAACCTATTGCGATATCCGACTCATTTAATATTCAAAACTATATTTTAAATATTTAACGAAACACATGCATCATAAATACTCGTAAAATTTTATCGGTCTTGTTAACGCATCTATCAAAATGTTATTTGTATACGTCTTATAACAGTAAACGTAATTTGTGAATGTAATTTTTCCTGTTTAAAATTTAATGTACTATAGTTAATAATATATGAGATTTGTAATACATAACATTGGCTACGAAGGATTTTAATCTCAAGGATATTACGAGAGTCAGTTTGCTGCATTTGGAATATTATTATTATTATTATGTTGAAGGAAAGAAAAGTTAATGGTGTAGAAATATTATAAAAATAAATTAATTTGAGGATCTATTTTAACGGTGTTTGAAATCTTTGATCAATTATTGAGATCATAAAACTGTATTAGTAAGATAGTTCTTATTATACCTTATTATCTAGTGACCAATGTTAATAATAACTCGTTGGTATTTGCAGGCTATTATAACCTCATTTCACATTCTAATATTACCCATTCGTATGATAAGTAATAATAATTGTTAAAGTAATATCAAAGGTCAACTATATTAAGATGGTTGGTATTTTTTATTATTATTATTTTACTTTGAGAGTGAAAGTATCACATTCGTTCTAATGCTACAAAAATAAACGATATTCGTGTAATAGGTAATATAATTCTTTATATTTTTTAAATGTTTAACCTTTATAACTCAATTGAAATCAAAACCAGTATTAAATTATCTACGATTAATGTAAATAAATATTAATTGTATGTTGTTGATTTTAAAATAATTTAAAATCGAAAATTAATATGAATTTAAAATATTATATTAAATATAACAATTGTTTATAATAATTTATAATTTTGTTCTGTTTGTCTTTTCATGAGTGTGACACATAAGCATCTTAAGCATCTTTACATTCCACTTCGTTAGAACCAAGAATTCGCATTAGAATTAAAACACGTTCACTGCCACCGCAGATCACGGATCGGCGCTAGTAGTAGCGCGCTGACAGCCGCCGCCGATCCGTGATCGTCACTAACACATTTATTAAAATATCTTTATAAATAATTCGGCCATATAGATACGGCTTCAAAATTTATCATGGCCATTCAGAAAGTATTCAGAAAGTATTAATAAATAATGAGTTGCAATTGGTTTGTATTTCCCGCGTATTTTCGTTATGTTTTATTGATAACAATTATCACAGGTCGGCACACGTAATATGTTGTCAATATTTACGYGGCGTGTAGGACCAGACTAGGAATATTCGAGCGGAGGTGAACGTGTTAATATAAACTTATTCATTTCAAATTTGAATATTCTAAAATTGTCTAAGTTCATTTATGTGTTTTTATTAATGTCTTAATTTCATGACTTATTATGAATAGGTACTTTTTTTTTTTTTTAATATATTAAATCAATTAATTATTATTTTAATTTTGTGACTTTTTAAAATTTATTGATACTTATAATATACTACTTTTGAAACAACAAAATGAGTGTATAATACTATGAATTTACATCGTTTTATTTACACAAAATAAATGTCCTTATTCTCGCCCATTGTAAATTTGTTTGAACGAATTAAAAATTCAGTTACACATTTTTAAGATTCTGGATATTTATTAAAAATAAAACTATAAACATTAAAATTAAAGATGAGCTTTCATGTTACTAAATTCGTTTGTAAGACTTTTCAACATAATACAATAATTTAATTATATTTAAATACTGTTGAAGCTAGTAATAAATTAATTTGTTGTTATTTTAAATTAAAAAACAAAAAACAAATGAAAATATCTAAATTTAAGATGTATAATTCTTACGAATTTATACAGTATTCCTCCTACACGGGTTTTGAAACTTTCTGAAATTAAAACTTAAGTCTACCACTCAACAGTCTAACCCCTTATTGCTCTTATATGTTATTGTTTCAAATACTAACAACTGAAGCTAAACAATTAAGGATTCATTTCTAAAATGTGACCTATTAGTTTTAATAACCTATTAGATAATTGCAATACATTTCCTTTAAAATATAATTTAAAAATTGCATACTCTATGTATTTAGATGACACAGTGATGAGAATTTTCCAATTATATTTAGACTAACTAAAATTCTGAATTAACAATGTACATGATTCACACAGATATAATATGTTAATCATTAAAATATATTTTTTAATTTTAACGTAAAGATAAGAACAATTATTATATTTATAATTGATTTAAAATCAGTTTCAAAATAAATATAAGTACTTATTTATATTATATTTTTTATTAATTGGTTAAGAACGTTACTTTTTGATAAGGTCGAATCACAAATATTATATATTATATTATGATCATTCAGTATGTTTTATTGTTTTACTGTTGGGAGAATTGGAATTAAATATACTGCATAAAAGTGTCGTAAAAAAACAGTTTTGTTTTTATAAAAAACATTTATGAAGTGTCAGTATGTCACACCAGTTCTCCAGAAATGCCAACTCTTAAATTATGGTGTTATGAATAAAAAAAAACTTTTTATTTTTTATTTCGGCTTATTTCGTTTTGTTTTTTCCCTTTTTGTAAACCTTTACCATAGTGGGCTCTAAGCTTTCACAATTTATTATGACGTTACGTAGGCAGCAACACAAAAACATGTTTTCTTCTTTAATGGTACTAATATTTTAGAAACTATCTGTACTATACATACAATAGCCGAGTTTACTTTGATAACACAGCCGTTTGAAAAAAGTATGAACAAAAAACAATCAACTAAACAGCTTTCTATACATCACCCTAATGAATAACAGTGAATTACAAAAATGTGTATAAACTTTAATGTTTAACATTATGTTTTTACTGATATTTTTGTACCTATTTATATTAGAGTTATACTTGAGATCCTTTATTATTACAATAACTATTATAACGTTTTAATGACTCGCAAAAGTTAAACGATAGACTAAAAAATCTTGGGTTTTCATTTATATAAATATTCTTAAATATAAAAATGAGTTTTCAGTTGAAATATTTAGTGATAAGTTAGAACAAGTTAAGCTTACTCGTACAGTTTTAAGGATATACAAATTATAACAATTCACGTTGACTTTCATTAAAAGTTAACTTCAAATTTTACTATTTTCATACGCTTAACGCATTCGATTATAAAAAAAAAAAATTGTATGTTATAAGATATTCATTTTGTAGTACGAATTATTTTTGTCTGGTTAGAGTTGTACTTTTATTATTGGTGAATTATATATCTGAAGAAATATTTACAAAATTTGAAATTTTTTATAAATATATTAACTTATTATAAAATATAAGCTAAATAACGTAACACTACACTTTTAATTTTTTAATATCTATGACACAGCTAACCTTCATATTAACCTTTTACACATTTAGTAAACATATCGCGTTTTATATAAAAACGAAGTGAAAGTTATTATTTTATTAGAACATCGAAGTATAAATGTACATCGTATTTTTGTATTTGCACAACTTCTTTGTTAATTTATTAAATTATTTTTAATTCTTATTGATTCCTCCAATATTGCATTTAACTTAGTGTAGTATATTTTATTATTTTTAAAACGTATTAAATATCTGTTTAAATTATTTGATTCTAGAATAATATCCATATCTCATTCATAATATATTAAAATAGCTATAATACGATAATTTATAAGTTGTAGAATAAGAAGAATATAATATTATTGTAGAAAATTATAGTTCGTTTCAATAATTCTTGCTTCTTCGATTTATTTCAGGTAGTACCAAAAGATTACAAAACAATGGCGGCTTTATCGAAAGCAATCGCCAAAAACATATTGTTTTCTCATCTAGACGAGAACGAGCGGTCGGACATATTCGACGCAATGTTCCCGGTCACATTTCTACAGGGCGAATCTATTATTCAACAGGGTGACGAGGGAGACAATTTTTATGTTATTGATGTTGGCGAAGTCGAGGTAAGATATCCTAAACACTTAACAGATTTTCACCGATGATTTGGTATTTTATATTGTTTCTGTCCAGCTGTCTATGTACATTGTACGTAAATATTATTACACAAAATATTTACGTCTTGCGCACTGTGTGTTACATGGTTTAGGTGTACGTAAATTCGGAACTGGTGACAGTTATCGGCGAAGGTGGAAGTTTTGGAGAGCTGGCTTTGATCCACGGTACACCAAGAGCCGCCACGGTACGTGCTAAGACTGACATGAAGCTCTGGGGCTTGGATCGAGACAGTTACAGGAGAATACTTATGGGGTCGACGATCCGAAAGAGGAAAATGTATGAAGAATTCTTGTCACGCGTCTCTATTCTAGGTAAGCGCTGCAGTTGATATATTCTGACCTTTATACATGTAATTACAACATTAAATTGAACCACTTGATTTTATAAATATTAACCAGTGTTCATTGCATACTTGGATCGTATTTCTGTAGTAATAACTTATACATTATACATTATATATTTATATACACAATACACATGTATCATGTGTATTGTATATGTAATACGTAAGTTTATACATAACATAAAATGAGTTTTAATCCTAAAATATTTAGGAAAATGTCTTAAATAGGGATAACTCATAACCGTAGTCCATAGTAATATTATTAACTTAAAGGTGTGAGGCGTCCAAACTAAATTTAAAATAGAAGTATTTGATGTAGAAAAAATTTCTAGGTGTCTTTTGTAACAAAATGCATAATAAGTAATAACCAAAAGGCAATTAATAAATTTTATTTTTTTATTTTCATTTTATATGAGCTTATTAGTATTTATACCATTGACACTATAATTTAATGATAACCATAACACACCAATATACATTGTTTCAACCTAATTAAGTCGTTTACTGACAAATATAAAATTTTTATGAACTTTATGTCATTCTAAATATGTGTAAATTTCTATTAAACTAATATTCCGAATCTATCCAAAATTTGGTTTTATAAACTATCAGTGGCGTATACAAGGGGGGTGTTTGGTGGATATGACTCCCCCCTTGAGCCGTATCATCAATTATATTATTATTACATGTATAATATTACAATATACATTATATAATAAAATAGGAACATAGGTATCGTAAATACAATAATATGAAATATAAAATAATATATTGTATACATATTAATAAATTAAAATAAAAGTTTTAGTTTTTTACGTATGTATATATATAATATTTAATGTTTATAATTAACACCCCCCTTCAGAAAATCCTAGCTACGCCACTGTAAACCATCATTGACAATAATTATTATTCCTAGCAATCAAAAAAAGTTATTATAACAACTAAAAATTAAAAATCATATAATTATTTAACCCTAACGTTTATTATTTTATGACCAAATAACTTAGCGACTGCGATTAATTTAAGTTCTTAATGAGTCGCAACTTTCGCAAACAAGATAACCATCGTAGAAGAATGAGTTTCCCCCCGTAACGACGTTTAGAATACGCGACGAGAAAACTGGTGGTAATCAAACTGATTGCATCATAAAGACAGACTTTCAGTACCACCACTTCTTTATTCACCGTAGAATCCCCAAAACACGTCTCATAATGCACAATAATAACTAAGCAGACATAAAACGATCACGCGGAATTGTTACCATAAATGGCGTACCCGAATGGTAATTGAAGTGTATACGGCGGAAAAACAAATTCCAGTATTCTTAGACGCATTATTGTTATTCTACCAAGAAAAGACTATAGTTTGTGTATCATTATCGTCCGATCAATAATACTACATTTTTCAACACAGTTCCCATATAAATAACAGGTATTTGCTAAAGCGATCCATATACTGAGATATTCTAAGTACGGTAAAAAATGTCTAAAAACCAGAATTTGAACAAATTCATTATTGAGCGAAAAAATTGGGGTGAAAATGCATAAAGTAAATCACTCTGTATATATGAAAATAATCAAATCGCATTAATTTCCGTGTTTGTCTGATACAAGTTATATGCTTTTATCTATTCTATATCGTACAATATGTACCTATTGTATAGAAAATACAAATCAATTGAAAATTGATTATATTTTGAAACTTTGATACATCACTTACACCTGCACACTATGCCGAATATTGACTCGTTTTGTGACTGAATTCCAATTGTTGTTTATGATTGCTCCGATGTCACGCTGATATTAATTCGTACACCAATCATCAATTTTACCTTTGGTTACTGCTTCAATGCTACCTACGCATACAAAATAAAGGGGGTGACCCAATTGAAACCCTGAATGACAAACAAACATGATTTCATGTTGTATACTCTAATATTGAATAAAATCATACGTTTAATTGAGCAATCGCTTAATATACTGTTTATAAGCCAAAATAATTGAAAAATTCAAGCTTAAACGGTATATAATGTATTCATTTGTACGCGTATGTAATATTATTTTGTATTTTCGCGCGCATACAATACAACAATCCGTGACCATACAACTTGTTGCAACTTGTAATACGCAATATGATTCCAAGTACCTACAAGTACCTACCATAAATTGAGATATGAAAATCCGACCATTTTACTTTACTAAAAACTTTGCTAAATAATATTTCAATCCCGCCCGTTGAGCGCACTTCCTATCTATAGTTTTACAACAAGATTTAAGCTATTTCGTTTTTTCATAGACTTTAACAATTTTTAATACTAGAATTATGTTTATTTCACTTATTAGTAAATAGCTTGGACAACCATACATTTATTTTGCATTCCTATTTAATTTTTACTCGTAACAAACCCTTAAAAATACACGTAAAAAACTTAATATTTTATGTATATATATATGTATATATATTTTTTTTTTTTTGAATGTTAAAAAGATATCAAACAGTTAATTTCTCAATAATTAATAAAACTATTACCTGGCCTCGTGCACATCGTTGCCCATTAAAAATGTCAATTCTATAATATGATTCAAATTTCTTTGAATTTGTTATTTAATATTCGGTTTAACGGAGTTCAAAACTTAAACATTTTCATTGACCATTTTGAATCTCAAAAAACTTGTGCAAGCACCACTTTAAAATGCTTTCTTATTGCACATTAAATTTTTGGTACGGATGTACTATATAAATTGCAAGCATCGATCTATCATTGTTCAAGCTCTACGTTTATCAGTTAGTGAGTTAGTTGGGCTATATTAGTATAACCATTAAGCTTGGCGTTGCCCGTTGACTCTCTTACGATTATGCGAGCAGTATGTTATCATCGGGTTGGCAATCCACCTATGGTGGATTGCGGACCTCACGAAATGTGTGCGTAAGTTTATAATTTCTAACCCATAAGTTTCAAAGTTATATCCATTTTTTTTTAATACGGTGGATAAGATACAATAATAATGTGCCATCTCGTGGTTTTTATATAGTTAGTATATAACAACCTGACTTTATTATTTTTTTTTTTAATATATAGTTGGTATAACAACCTGACTTAATTTATTTTGTTGTGTGTAACAATACGGCAAACTTTATACTTCTTATAACTATTGAAATAATTAATTTTGGACTTTTCTCTTTTGATGGATCATCTGCACACCGAGTGCTTTCGTTAAAAAAAGAAATCATGAAAATCGGTTCAGTAGAACTTCAGATATCACTGTCATAAGAAATCGCCTAGTTACGTTTTAATAATATATCAATATAAAGATTATTTTCATATACAATAAATAATATTTAAATTTTAGATTTTGAATAGAACGATTGTATTGTTTTTTTCAATTATAATTTATTATTATTATTTTATGTCTGTCAAAACCTTTTGAGGTTCATAAGGTTGCCCGAAATTCCTGTGATTAATAAATTATAAAATTTCATAAATTTAATCTGTATCATATTTTCAATTTAAAATTTCTGTATATTTTTTAAAAAACTACTTTGAAAAATTAATGTTTTAAAAAATTATTGTAACTCTTCATTACTTACAATTTGTGTAATTTAATTTTACTAAAAAGTGGTTTTATTAATGTATTTAATTAATTTAATTTAAATTTTTCTTGTGTAACTCAACTATATGATAAAAAAAAAGCGGGCAAGTGGGTACCGCTCTGCTGTACATTAGGTACCGCGTGGATCATTATTATATATTATAGGAGTGTTAAATTTGAATCCAATGATAATTATCATTGTATACGAAAAACGATTCTGGACGAAGATGATTTGTCAGCCTAGGGTATAATTTTCAGTGGTTGGTGAAAAAGTTGGTTTATGTTTTAATGGCCTGAATACACCAAAATTTAAGTTCTTTTATTACTATTGTAAGCTAAACTTATGAAAAACCTTGTATTAATTTTTTAACTCTTAGCTACTTATACAAAAATGTTTATGAATTATACCTACAAAATAATTTGCAAATATTCAGGAATTTAACAAATTTTGTCAATTTTTGAAATTCAAATGCTAATAAAAAAAAAATTGTGCCTATGTATTCTTATATTTTTTTAATCACACTTCAAAAAAAATTTTTCTGAAAAATTGAACATTTCAGTCGTCTATAAATAGCTCAAAAAATGTCAAAATATTTTGAAAAGTAAATCATGTAAAAAAATGCCAATTTTAATAACTGGTGAAATTTTCAATTCTCTACGACTTATACTTTTTGAATAATTTTTTTTTCTCGATTTTTTTGAAAACTGTTAACTTGTAAACTTGTTTTTGAAAATGTTTACTTTTGACCTCTATAATTCACCAAGGATATTCACTTTTACATCGGAAACCACCCTCAAAGTTTGAAATTGGAACATTATTTCAACTAGTTATGGTGTACACAGGTCACAGACACAAAAAATTTTCGTTATATATTAGATGTATTGTTATTAATTAATTATTTTTTAGGTATTTAAAAATTATATATAAAAATGTTTATATAGATATTTATTCAATATTATAATGCGATAACATTATTTATTTTAAAAGAAAACTGTTTGGTTTTATATGTATTATACTTACGGAAAATAGTTTGATTTCGATCAAAATAAGAAGTTGAAAGATACTCTCCAATGAGTATACACATAAAAGTTTATCATTGTCTGTACTGTGTATACCTAACAAATTTTTCAACTCAAATATTTCTTTTATACATTGTAACTACTAATTTTGTTTGTTCACGTATTGTAAACATTGTTTGAATTTTTTTAACACATTGTTTATAATTTAAAGGGTTTTAAAAATGATAGAATTTACATAAAAAGAATACATAAATAAATATTTTACTTGTTTCACTGTCATGCACTCGATACAAACACATTTAATGAAGCCCCCTATAAAAATAATAGTCTATAATAATAATCTATTGAAAATAATAATAATTTAAACACAAATATTTCACATACTTATTTATAAATAATTTGATCAAAGGATCATTTAAAAGGTTTCAATAAATGAAATTATCAAGCAATGTATCATTCAATTTAAATTAAAAACAATATTTTTTTTTTTTTTTGAGTTTCTCGGACTATAATTTATTAAAAATTACATACCTTTTATTAAATGCAAAAATATTATTATTTTTTATTTTAATATTCGTAACTCTAGTTTCAAATAAAATAAAAAACATAATAAAATTGTACAAATTTTTTATTTAAATTTAAGTACAAAAAATAAATAAAAATTGAATTTGGATTATTTTAATGAACAACAAACATTTTAAAAATATGGTAAATTTAGTTAAATTTAAATAGATTGTAAAAAAAAAGTAAGACCTATCTGTTAAAATTACTAAATAAAAAAAAAACTTATTAAATTTCTTATACAACTTGACCAAACATATAAATGGCATGTTGATAGTATACAATATGATTGATGACTTTTTTAATGCCAACAGTGAACGATAAAAATGAAAATGATATTGCTAAAGGCTGTTTAATATATATATATATTTTTTTTACATCTTAAATGTCAATATTATTATTACATGGTTTGTTAAAACCTTGATCCAGATTTTTTTGCTTAGTATTGATTAAAATCAATTGTATATTTAACCCTCGTTAACGATAGTGGTAAATTTACCTTTCATTTACACAGTAGCAAAGTGATGGTGGGTAGGATATAAGATATAATTAAAGAGTATCGTCCCTTGAACGCTCTACGTTTAAGAAATAGGTTCATTCATTTGTGTTAAAGACTAATGGTCACGACAAATATAAAAAGAAAAATATATATAATTATAAGGGTTTACCCTGAAAAATAAAATTAAGAACGCATCCATTCCCGCTTCTTTTGGATATTGTTTTTGTTCGTGGGAGGCAAAAACAACAAAACCTAGTTTATACAATGAAAATAATTATTTTAATTCTGTATAACAATATGATGTCGTTTGCACATTATCATGTTATTATAAAACACCTTATATGATTAATGATTATGTATGATGATGAAAAATAATAAGAATCTATAATATGTACATGAAAACAAATCGTAGGTACCTACGTACAAAACGTTTTTTATTGTTATTATGAAGGAACACGATATTTAAAAAATGTTACCTATCAACAATTAGGTTTTTAAATAATTTTAAAAAACATATATTTTTTACATTATACCTACTTGTCTTTCACACTCGCGTGACTTTGTATATTTAAGGTACGCGCCTATATAAAGATAGGGTTGATTAATCGTTTTTACAAATTTGAAGCTTACATTTAATATTAAATTACCAAATTGATAACACATAGGTATTAAATCTAACGGATAGTTTTATTTTTATCAGATAGTAATATATTTATAATGTATAACTACATTTAAAAGGAAATAGTCATCACAAACTTCATAATTTATTCATAAATACCTATTATTATTCTGTATGTGTGTCATATGTGTACAATTACATGTATGTTCTCAATGCAATGTGTAATAATACTTTTTTTGTTATTTTTAATCTTTGCTATAAATCTAATCGGTACCGCGATAAAGTATTATTTGACAGTAAAAGTTAAATGAAATAATAATATAATATGAAAAATAATCATTTTATACTCTTGTCTTGACTTTTATGTTTAATAGATAATTACTTGCGTCTATTCAAAAAAAAAATATAGTATTTTGCTTATTTTCGAGTTTTTAACTATGTTCCGAACATACCTTCGCTTTGATATTACAATTTATACACAATATCTGGTTCGGATATCCGTGAAAGATCCTTGAGGGAAAATTCAAAGTACACAATTATCATATAAATCTAGTTTATAATTAATAGCTGTTAATGCTCCGTCGTGTGAGTCAAAACCCGTGATATTGATTTATTTAGCACAATAATAACATCAATTACGGTTCACTATATACCTATCACATAGACCAATAATAATATAGTTTAATTTTAGGTCATTTGGCGTTTATACGTACCTACTCCAATTAGTATTTAGTCCGAATTGACCATATTTATTGAAATATTTCAAATTTATAACAAAAACGTATGTTTATAATGCTCTTACTAGTAAACTTATATTATTTTAATTTAAGTATTGTCTATTGTTCGGTAATGATTACTTTTGGACTTTGATTTTATTTTAAACAAATTTACTAAACCTTTTTTTCACCTACCGCTTTCCGTATCGGCATAAAATGTATTAAAAGAACAACAATTTGATTTTATCGTTTCATTTGCAGACATTTATAAAAGTAAACAATATTTGTAATATTCACTACGATGAAGTGCGAGAAAAATATATTAAACTTTTAGTTGTATATAAAAACTATAAACCCAAGAGTTTTATTAACTTTAGCTGATATTTCCTGCGGGGAAACAAAATAAGAGATGTTAAGTCTAGCTAGTTTTATACGGGTCCCGAACGTGATCTTTATTTCTAAATACATTTATTGTAACGTAGGGGGATTTGTCTGGAACGAAATTAAACCACAGTCAAAATTACTATAACGAATTCTTGAAAATTTTTAATAAGATATTTGAACATTAAAACTTTTAAAAGTTTTGTGAGTATAACATTTTTTTTTTTTTTTTAATTATGTGTTAGTATAAAAATATATCTGCTAACACATAGAAAATAATCAAAATTTAATTCTTCTAATACAATTGACTGAATTTAAATGAAAATTAGAACTTCAAAGCCCGTTTCCAACGAATCTACATACAATTTATAAATAATTTCACTATTAGAAACCGTCAATTACATATTTTATGTACCGCACAGTCGTAAAAAAAAAAAACGTTTAATTTATACTTTATTGCTCATCTCCCTAGAAATCGTTTCTCATATACTCTTATTTAATTAAACTATACAGTCAGTCAACGTCGATTACGTAGTTATTACTTTTGTTTGATTGAACTCTATTCATTCAAAATTGCACTTGACGCGAAATGCTTGTACGATTGGATGTAATACATCGATAATGACTACGTGTATAGATCGTTGATAAACGTCCACGTGATGCGACGGGATGCTTTGAAACATATTAAAATATGTCTATATACCTGTTTCAGCACTTTATCCGAACCATTAATTACCATTCCAATAATAATATGTACTAGCATATATGTATCTATCTATATTGCTTACAGGCGATGTGATGGATGGGTAAACGCTTTTATACCAGAAAAAAAATACTTCAATATAGGTGATTTTTATTAGAAAATTTGATCTAGTTTATAGTTACAAATAAAACTTTATTAAATACTTTTTTTTAAATAATTGTGAGAAAGATAAAAATAGATAAAAAAATAAAATAAAAATACAGAAAACTGAGAATCATTATGTAACTCAAATTTTAGAAATATCGATTTTTTTGATTATTATTTAAAATTAATAAAATTAAAAACTGTTACCTTAGACTTGAATTTATTACCAATTATTAATATCGGTATTTTCAATATATACGAATGAATTATGAACATTTCTTAAAAATAGAGATTAACAATATGCTTTAAAAATGTATGAAATTTTTTCTCGTTGAATTCCAATTAAAAACATTACATTAATCTACTCTAATACGGTATACTACTATAAGACTACCTACTCGAAACCCACCTATACAGCTAAACAACTTTTTCATTTTTTTTTTTTTTAATTGAATCGTGATTTTTATGTATTTAAAATTCTGTTTATACTAGTCTAATAATAATGAATACAATGCAATATTTTAAATATTCTTATTATTATATGGTATTTTAAGTCATGATAAACCTAATATAAAAAATAATATTATTTTTTGTTGATTTTCTATTAAGGGTTGATAAAAAAAAAAAAAAAATGTGTGTGGCACTCGGGGACTTCCGCGGTAAAGCTATTGCATTATTATTATTATTATTTGTGCCGAAGTCAGCCGAACTGAAACGACGTTAGACGATGTGTTAGGTTTATTTTCGTTACGAAATTTTTTGATTCGGTCCCCGCGCTCAGGGCACGCGATAAAAGCTATGCAATAGCTTAAAAATTATTTTCTTGTCTTTAAATCTTACACTTGTATGCGTTTTTTTTTCGTTCACAGAGAGTCTAGACAAATGGGAGAGACTGACCGTGGCCGATGCCCTGGAACCCGTATCGTTCGACGACGGCGAAACGATTGTCAGACAAGGCGAACAAGGAGACGATTTTTACATAATTGTCGAAGGAACGGCGCTAGTCCTACAGCAGAGGGTTGAAGGAGAGACTCTTATCGAAGTCGGCAGACTCGCACCGTCCGACTATTTTGGTATGCATATATTCCTCCTACATTGTATACAATGTATGCCATCCACTGTATATTATAATACGTATACATATACTATAAGTATAAAAATGTATAGGTACTTGTGACGATAACGCACTCGAGATAACGAGACCGCCGACGGTTACGTTTCGCGAGAAGCGAAACTCGAACCATGGAGTGTAAAAGGGCCGAGAGTGGGTAGAAATAAAATTATTGACTCCACTCTAGTGTTTCCCCTAACTCCACTCTCCTCCTCGCTTTTTATACTTTTTACACTCCCACCCACACACTTCTTATCCACCCAAATATAACCAGCCGGCATAGACGTGCATACACGCGCTGTGTATGCATGTTGTACGTATTGAAAAAGTGACGTGCAAAAGTCGTATTATGATGGTAATAATGAGTCAATGGTTACTCCCGACGAACCCAATAGATTCCACGTCATTTGGTGCCGTCGATCAATTATAATTTGTATCGTTACATTGGAATCGGTTGTGCTCGAGATATAATTTTATGTCGTACACAAAAAATGGCTATAATAAAAATAATAATTCGTGGTCATCCCACCCCACTGTTTACGTAGCGGTACAACAGATACTACGCTCTGTTTAAATGTAGTGTAAAACAATCGTATTAAGGTTCCAATAGTTAGAAAAACAGTGAAAGAAATTCGAAAATTTCAATACATTAAAGTAGTGGGGGGGAGGGGGGTTGACAGATTGTTACCAGCGTGCGCCGCCCCTGTCGTCAGTCGCGATTGGTGTCGCTCTGCTGCAGATCTGTATAATACGAGACACGCGTTCCGTACACCGGACTTTATAATTGCCAAGCGATGTCGTCCTTATAGTGTCACACGATCTATCACCACGGTGCGCATCGGTACAGTTGATTATCTCTCGTTGTCGTGACGGTGGATAGGTGTGTACATACGTTATAGTATACAGTGTACATAGTGTATATACTTAAGTGTGGCGGTCAATAGGTGCGCTATAATAATAATATGCATAATATGATCACAATATGCTATGTTGACAGTGTACGCGGCCATTCACCGGCGACTGTTGACATTTACGATTAGAGTTTGGTATAAATTGATCTCACTTGAATCGCGATACCTATATATATTATATATATATATATATATGATATTTTCGATGGTGCTACAAGACGTTGTCGCTCCATCGAAATATTGCGTGACGGTCGAGGTCCTGTAAAACATGTTATTGAAAAAAAAAGTAATGCAATTATGTAAAAACTCGGGAATACGTTGCAACCTATATACGTTTCACGATATAGTTACCGCGCGCTGCAACGAGTAAAAGATAATATTAAGTACGTCATAATAAATTTGTTATTATATTGAACTATTGGTTTGCCTATATTTGATTATTTGCCCAAAACGATTGATAAATATCAACACTCGGGCGCCTTAACGCATACATACACGCGTGTATACATCGTCGGCGAATCCAATTTGAAATTCTCGCCACGCGCACACCGGATTATCCGGGCTTTTCGTTGGTCTCCTGCGAAGTATACCGCGTAGCTATGAATGCTGATGTCCCTCCGCCCGAAATACTATACGGTGTCGGTGAAATACGACGAAATTGTGCGAAAAACCTTTCCGATCAATGCGGTTTGATCGCCGTCGCAATTGAAACTCGGGCACGGCTACGATGAAAAATTACGCTCGTTGCATCTCCCATCCCTTCTATTTTACGGACGGCGTGGCACCATCAGCCGTCGTGTATATATGTTGTCTAATGCCTTCAATTTGTATACTTTTCAACCGACTGCCGTATATTATTATTGTCCACCGGAGAATCGCATCAAACGAGCGTTACGCGTAGGACAAACGATGCAGATTGTAGTCAAATAAAAAATGCCGCTTATCCGTGTCGTTGATTGAAATGCGCGCAATAGCCTCATACTATTGCCATCAAAGCCGCTGGCTAATTGATCAGCATCGCTAATAATTGAAATATTCTAAACATTATGTTACAGGTGAAATTGCACTGTTACTAGACCGTCCACGAGCAGCGACCGTCGTCGCCAATGGTCCGCTGAAGTGTGTGAAACTCGATCGGGCTCGGTAATGTATAATAATCTTATTATAATATGTTATTTATTCTTTCTAACGATGAGTCCGGCGATTTAACCCATTATTTCCGTGTACCGGATATCTGGTGGCTGTTAAAAGCCCCTTGTATGTTATACGTAGTGCGCCACAGAATTCTTTGACAGCTTAAAAGTCTGTCTGAACATTGATCTCCAAGAGTATATAATATTAAGTAGCTTCCGGACAACGCAGTTGTACGTTTGAGGCGTTTGAAATAATATAATATTATAGGCCGTAATTGCACTGGGGCTTTAAATGTTTTTTCTTGTATATTTTATATAATGTGCCTAGTTAATAATTTATAATATATATATTTGAACGAACTCTCTGTGTATTTAGAAAATAATTATTTGGAATATATATCATCATAATAACCCATTTTTGAGTCTTAAATCTTATAAACAAAAATTATTTTAAATATAACGTAAATTCAAGTTGAATTATTTTCAAAAAATACTTAATTCTGTATCATTTTAAAACGAATCAAATAGTTTTTAAAATGAAACAAGAAAAATAAATTTCAGTCTTAATCACTTTATTTTGTTTAGAATCGAATATATTTAGGTCAATTCGTTTTTTTTATTAACACAATTTTATTATATTATTATTTTTGTTTTACATATATTTGTAATATTTTAACTTCCTTATATACTTTTGTTCATTTACAACATTTAGTTACATACATGATCGCATTTTTTTTCTTACTGAATGTATAGTTATAGTATTCACTCAATTTGTTTACCTATAAACTTATACTGAGAAGATAAATTAATACAATTTGCAAAAACCATAATATATATAGTTTTCCTTGAGTTATATTTTGCTGAAAGCTTTTTACTACAAAATAGAATATAGTATCTAGTATCTGGGAATTGTTTACTTTTTTTTTCAATTGTGAACATTTCTTTTAGTCCAGTTCAAAGATTTTAACTTTACAAAACGATTTATATATCCTCTTAAAATAATATATTTTGTTCGAAAGTTCACTGTAACCCACTTCGTATTTATATGAGTAAAAATAACATCAATATGATTCTTCTTTTGTAATTACCAACTTTATATTAACCATTATACTTTTTAATATACTTATATATATATATATATATATATATATATATATACTTTGTATGCTTAGAGAAAATACGATGACATAAAATAATGTGCATTCTTCTATATGAAACGTGGTCGTCGCCAATAAATCCACCCTACTAGTTGAAATTATTTTTAAGTCTATGTCTTGTTTAAAGTGCAAAACGATAAAATTGTTCTGTGGATGACTTTTCACATTTTTACCGCTCTCATAGTATTATTTGGGTCACAAATACCAGCAATCCAATTACTTATAGAGAATTATAATATATACGGGTGAATATTAAATAGTACGTCATGCAATTAAATGGTAATATGATAATTAAAATTGTGTGTACCTTAGCCTTATTATACAAAAAGAATGCACTAGGGGTTGATATAATATTTAAGGATGTAATCCGGGGATAACTCCGCACGCGGTTTGACTCAATACTTACGGGTTAAAAAATTATTCAAAATAAACCTCATGGGGTTAAAAATTTAAATTTGATTTGTGATAGAATCTCGCTATACTCCTCTCCCGGGACGTTCCACAACATATTACATTAATATAACTCCGACAATATATTGGTATACTAAGTCTTTTGTAATATATGGTGGATGTAATAAAGCTATGTATATTGCATTACCACTTTTCTAATTTTAAATTTTACTTTAAACAAGTTTAAAACCTTGAGTTTAACTTCATATATTTATTCGTCACACTTGGACAAATTTTTAACTTCAAAGTAAAAGTTTTGTTATGACATATTGTGGGTTATATACATTTTTCATTTTAAGTATGAGAAACTTTTTTAGTACCTTATTCACTTTAAGCCATATGCTGTCAATTAATTGTTTGCAGTTTTGTTATTTTTGCATTTTAATATAATTTCACGGTAATCATATATTAAGTACATGCATTACAATTTTTACATAAGCTATAGGTAATTCGATTTTATATACACGGCATGTAGTCAATTCAATGTGTGAGAAGTCATACAATTCTCCTTCGCTCATTAGATAGTAGATACAATCTAGCAATCAATGCTATAAATAATAATTAACATGATTTTTATGATTTATATTACGTAGTGTAAAAAATATTTGTAATAATATGCTCTAGTTCAAGTATTTATTATTTATGAGTATAGTAACGTCACCTAGTAGAAATAATTTATCATATATAAATATAAAATATGTTTCTAAATCAAAAAATAAAACTGATAGATTGATTTTTGATTCTTCAATAATTTAACTTTAACATTAATTTAAATTGTATTTTAATTTGAAATTGAAATTGCCACTTCCATAATTTTTACGATTTAAGCACTACAATTTTTTCATAAAATGTTTATTTTATTCAATTTTCAATTAAAATAGAATTTTTAATTAAAAGTTCAATGAACTATGGATAGGTTATAAAATGAGTGTATTATAATTATATTTTTAATATCTACATTTCGACAAATTTAAATATTTTTAATCATTAACAATTTATCATTTAATTTATTTGTAATTTTTTTTAAACATTATTCCTCTAGATTTTCTTTAATTTTAATTACCTGACTATATTTTATGTAGACTAACTTGCTTTATATAAATTTTGTTAAAAATAGCAATGTACCTACAGTTCAAAATTAAAAACATTTAATTACTCATTTATTGAAAATACCTTTTGTATGCCGCTAAAGTAAGATAAATAAATCCGCTACAAATGTTCTGTCTAAACAATGTATTTAAACATATGTGACCTAATTAATGCGTATATATTTCATATGCATTACACAATACGACCAAAATAATCTAATGCATTCCACAGTCGGTTACTTTCACGTATTAAATAATAATTTATTTAATTAAGCCATTTACTTTAACTTTGCACGCGGAATATTTATTGTTTCTCCTCGTTGGAAAAACTTAACCTATACGCCATTTACTATATCTACTGAGTGCTAGTAAGTAAAATCAGTTAACGACCCGACACTCACAAAAATACGGAAGTGAGTTCATTAATTAAAACTAGTCTTCCGAGTAGAAAATTATTTAAAATGTACCGAGAACACGGAAAACAACACTGCAAAATGTTGACGTTCTTTCAAATAAAATGTTTTAGAATTTTTACTGAAACTATGAAAAACAATTTATAATATTCAAATTATGCTTGTTTTATACTAAATATATCCACTAACTAAAAGTTTCAAATTTTTCTGTATAAGCAACTTATTTTTATGAACGGTATGTTATAAATGTATCATAATATATAAAACAAATTATTGACAAACTACTAAACAAGCCTAATTAATACTATAATAATATTAAGAATAATTAATATAGTTTATATAAATTAAGTGTTTAATTGATCTATATAATATTATTACTCTTGGTGGAAATTATTCATACCTTACATTTCAATTTTTCCAATGATTATTAGAATTGTTTTTTAATTTTTTATCCAACAATTGGTGAACTCACTTTGATTGTTATTCGTGCAGATGAATATTAATAATCTTAAGGGGAATAAAAATAGTGATTTCGACTTAAAAATGTTTCAAATTATCCTAACTCAACTGTATACACAGTTTTCAATCATCATACTTTATTATTATTTGATATAAATCCTACCCATCAAAATCACTTGAATGCTTAATCATGTGTCATGAAAATATAACGTTTACCCTAAATAAATAGATCGTGCTTAAAAACACAAGCCACGCAAGTCTTTGAAATATAATATGACAAACATTAGTGTATTGAATTTCACTTATGAAAACAGTCAATAGCAAAAATTTGCCATCTAATAGATCAATTACGATACATTTCTCTTAAAAAAATAACCACACTACAGTATTTTCATTAAAATGTATCAATTTTACTTACTTGTTTTTCTCAAAATACTTACTATTTCATTCAAACTTCAACAGTTATAATGAAAATGACCTATAACATCTACATTTACTGTCATTATTTACTAAATGATATAATAAAAAACATGTTTCTCATTTATTTCTCTCACTATGAGTAATGAAATACTAAACACTAATTGAATGATATACACAGTAAAAATGAAATAAAAAGCAGAAACAGGCCCGCCATTATAATATGCTAAATGCAAGAATATAATCTCTTATTCTCATGTAAACGAACAATTCCGTTAAAATTACAAAGATTATACTATTTTATTAAATTTATAGGATATTGTTGTAGGAAACAATGTCAGTTAAATAAAAAAAAAAAGAAGATAAATTTGCAAAAAAATGTATCCGTAGTGAAATATATATACAGTGTACTCTCGATTATCCGCATTGCATATTATACGTAATCTTCTATGAAATCATTTTCATGCATACATCAATTCATGTATACAAAAATTATAAAATTTAAAATATTTTCGTAATATTATATGAATGCTTAAATAAAAATAAAACATTTTCTAAATTAATTTTCCTTAAATACTATTTAAAATTATATGATTTAGTTTTTTTAGTAATACATAATATTATTATGAATGTAATAATAACATTTTCGTTTGAATTTTAATTTTGTAGCTTATCCTTGAATTCTAAGCCACCCTATTTCACAAATCATCAAAAGTACACTGTATAACATAATAAAAAGATATTTTACTATTATACTATAAAAAGATATTTTATCTTTCTATTTCATCTTAGTTATTATCAAACGTATTTATTGTGGTGGTCGTGGAATTGACAATAAATACTTGCTATGTTAAATGCATTATTAAACATGTTCTTACTTATATTTTATTTTATTTTTTTATTATTTCAGGTTTGAAAGAGTATTGGGCCCATGTGCTGACATATTAAAAAGAAACATCACACAATATAACAGCTTCGTATCCTTATCCGTATAGGATTTATATACATATACAACGAACAATAATATTATTAATTATTATTTGTTTTAATTTTCAAAACTATTATTGGTTATTATTTTATTATTATACATTTTCGTTGCAGTGTTGTATACTATTAGGCAATTATAATTAAATCAAATTTCGTAATTATAATTTTTTTGTTAACGCGCTATTATTATTATTATTATTATTATTATGTGGATAAAAATTGTAAAAAAGAAATGATACTTACAATATCAATAATATAAATTATTGTTACAAGTCATTTTAAAACTAACATTTACGAAACCTTATCAGTCAGAAATGAGATAATAAGTCGTCATACATGTAGTTTTTTTTTTTGTTTTTCGTTTTCTTCCTTTATTTTTAACTAGTTGATCGGCTCAACTGACTTAAAACTACAATAATATATCCTGTTCATATAATGTTTAATTATTATTATTATTATTATTATTACATATTATACGCTACTATCGCATATTATTATTTCTACTGCGTTTTCTCCACTACCATAGTCAACGGTCGGTTAAAGGGTTAACAGTTTTACATTATTCAATATTTATATATATTTTTTGTATTCAATAACGCTGTTGACGTTTTGCATTTAAATGTGTTATATACAACAAAAGTTAATCGACTACGTAACGTATTGTACCACTAATTAGTTTAGAGATAATTTTAATTGTATTATGTATGTATTATGTTTAAATTTTTAATTTTTTTTTTCGTTTTATGAACCAGACGTGTGCCGATATCTTAATTGTTTCAAAAATAACATTATGTATTTTATACACCTGTATAAGTCAAGCACTTTGAAGAGTCGATTAAAAAAAAAAAAAAAAAAGTCAAGAAATATTTTGTTTCCGGCCATAACAGATTTTTTTTTTTTTTTGCCTTAGCCAGGTCGTACGTGAGAACGTGTTTTTATTTACACGTACAAAAACACGAAATATACTAAGACCCAAATCAAGAACAATATTCGGTGTTTAATGGTTGGATGTTGTCAAACAAATGCCTATATAGCATTTAATATAAATAAACAACTGTAGTGTCTTCCAGAAATCTTTGTAAATATTCATCTGCTACACAAATAGGTAATAAAACATGTGTTTTCCTCTGTTCCAAACCCGTCGACGACACATGTTCTGGAGGGTCATAATGAATTCTGGTATGTATGATAAAACTTAAAACACGAGATTGTATTTTAACAGCGTATCGTATACCAAAGGTCATCAAGGTTATAGAGGACTCGCCATATGAATCGCGTGGTTCACATAATTTTAACTAATGATGATCATCAGCGGTCATGATTGAAAAAAAAAAACAAAATACACAATTCTTTGATTTTAAATTCAACGTGTGTGCCACGATATGTTAATTCATTAATAATTGTTATTCAGCAATTACATTACTATAACCTAAATGAAAACCGATAAAAGTAATGTTACAGCAGCAAGACTGGTCACAAAAGGAAACACTCGACTCTAGAAAACGGTGTACGATCAGGATTCGTCGTGGTATAACTAACAGCCTGATTTAAAGACACAAGTTTAACCTCTGTTTTAGCTTGCCCTCTTAACTTAAAGCATAGATAAAAATTAATAACAGACAAAAAAAAATAATAATAAAAACAGTCTTAATTTAAGGTTGACTATATCCATCAAATATAGGTTTAATAGTCAATTTCACAGACTATTAGAAAAAATAAATAATCCACACCTTAGTTATTATTATTTAAACATAAACTTAAAAAAAAATACTCTTAAATTAAACTATTTTTTATTTAATATTTTCAGTATAGATTATTTAGGAAGATTCTAAGAATTAAGAAAACTTTTGCTCCTACACTTCAACCACATGGATAAATCAAAGTCTAAATATTGTCGAATAACCTTTATATATTATTAAAAATAATAAAAAAAATTAATAAACACAACATTCTTGCAACTATTCGTATAAAATTAACGACTCACATGTTTCGCCCGTCATATCGTATATTTGTTCCTGTATGTAATGAACCGAAAAAACCGAAATATTTTCCATTTGATCGTTAGAGCAAAAATGTTTTCCGTACTTCTTCCTTTAATGATTAAATCTTAACTGGCACGAAGAAAACTTTATTAATGGGATTTTGATAGCTCGTATATTTTTTTCGTTTATTATTTTGACGTAGTAGGTGTACATTATAGTTTAACTTATTCCCCAATAGACAGTTAAAAAAAAAAAAAATACTTAGTGGATGTTATGTTTTGAGTAATCAGTAAAGTATTTTAAAAATATACAGGTTTTTTTAGTTAAAATTGTAATAAAATTAGAAATTCGATTTTATAAATACAAATCGTTGCATAATAATATCATATTAAAAATAATTTATGTTATTAACTAATAATATTAAATAGACAAATAGTATTAAAAACCTTATAATGATGTTAAAAATAGAAAAAATAATAAATGACGTAAAACGTTTCAGGATCTAAGTCATAAAAAAGTCATTTAGTGAAATACTCTTCTTTTCTAATACCCGTCAAACTTAATTGGATAAGGATTTTGATATTCAAATTATCAATATTTGTTCCTATAAATTCGTGATGTTGTTTACAATAACCAGCTGTTTTCAGTGGCCAGACGAAAGATAAAATTTCAGAGTGTATATCTAGTTTTAATTTTATTTCACGCTGAAAATGTAAATGTACAGTACATATTTTACTATAAAAGTCCGCGACTCGTGAAATTTGTCGATTTCGATTTCATTTAATCGTCTCAATTTCATCGTATCAATCAATCTGCAGTAGATATGCCATCGATGGACTCACACACACACGCCCGCACATACACTGTCCCTAGGGGGTACTATTAATAATACACAGGAGTGGTGAGTCGCGTTACGTCATCAATTCCGCATTGTATTTTTTTTTGCAATTTGTCATTTATCATAGTTCTTCTCAGTGTCGAGTTTTATATACGCTTTCCACACGCAATCGTTACCCGACACTGATGTTGTACGGTAATAAAATTATACCATGTACGACGGCCGCAAAATGTGATAAAACAAAATAAAAGTACCTACACGCATGGTTACCAATATTATATACCTACATAAAATGTCGTCAACCAGCTGAACATTTGTTCGCCCCCGCATAAACATATCGTAAAATTCAATTCAAACTCCAATCAGAGATTGGTACCAATAAATGTACCGTCGTCAATGATATCCCAGTTGTATCAACCACAAAAAATACGCGGTCCGAGTACATAATTTATGCACAACGCATAAAATCGGAAATTGCACGATATATTAGTAGAAACGGTTATTCGATCTTTACAATATTATTATTATTTGTCAGGTGAAGGCTAAGAGGCTTTATCTCCCCTCCCTTTTTGAAATGTTATGTATTATGTATTTATTTCTATAATAAATAGTTCATAGTCTTAAAATGTAGATAAAATTGTTAATATCATTATTTAGTCTTATCTACCTATAGTTTATTATATACTATGATTATTACTGTATATTTTCTGGAAACAGTTCTTCAGCTTTTCTAGATTTTTAAATTTACACCCGTTGTTGGCCAAAAAGTGCTTTCCGGACATTTGCCACGAACTCAGCATAAGTCAAAATGATGGACAATGTACTTTATCATACAAATTTGTACTGATGTAAATATTTATCATTCACATAGATAAAAAAACTGCATTATAGGTTTCAACGTATGATAAGATAAAAAAATAGTGCACCAAGCACGAGAGGTAATATTTATTGATATTGTAAAATTAATAAAATATATTATAAAAAATAACTAGGTACTAAAAAGTAAAATAATTAATATTCCCCTTAAAATAAAATTGTACTGCAATGAATACATTAATTAATGTATTGTGCTTAGTTAAATAAATTCAGAAAACGTATATAGTGCATATTTTGCATAATTCCATACAATATTTTGTTAAGATCAATAATATTAAAAATATTAAAAGGGTAAAGCTACATCGTTTTCGATTAATTATATGACACGGCATCTTGGATAGGCAATTTAGCTACTGCATTGCCATTCGACTATTTTCCAACCGTTTTTTATGTACATACTACAATTAGGGAAATAAGTGAATACGTAATTCATATCATAATACCTATTATATAATGTCTATAACCATCGAACATAATTTTCATCTTTTGATAACTACCTAAAATGAAAATATAATCAGCACTAATTTATTATGGTCAAATTATAATTTAATTTAAATTCTAAAAAAAGTTATTTAATTTCATTTAGTGAATACTTAGAAGTTGAATTTTGGAATTAAAAAAAAAAAAAAAACATAATTATTTTGGATATCTAACCCTAGTTTCACTAACTAAATCTTCTCTACTAATACATAACATCGTTTTCCCGTTTCCGATTTGGCCACGCTCCAACGCCTAACTTCCCTCTCATTTCTTTAAACGATCATTGAATTTCCCTCTCTTCACATGATAACTCCATAACAACTTATACTTAGTTTATAACATTACCACCATTACCTTCAACTACCATAAAATATCACCACAACCCATCTAATTTTCCTTTTTGAATCCTCCAACATTCATCGTACAATATATATATACATATATGTTATATATTTTTCATTTCTACAAAAAAATATCATACTTTCCATAATATTATATTTGTTTAACCATACAGGCTACATAATTTGATTTAACAAATTAATTAAACAAAATTTTAACTATCAAAACATTTTTAATTTAAAAATAAAACTTGGACTTTGGCCAACGATTAAGACCCCTGCAGTAATTTATCTACATCCTCGCAAATTAGTTATTTAATTCATATATCATATTAAACGAAAATACCGCTTAAAACAAGAAAATATTTCAACTGAAACATTTGTATTCAAACAGTTTTTAATCACTCTTGGGACTAGAGATATTTTTGAACGTCCTTATAGTATATTATTTTAAACAATACAAAATACTTCTATACAAATGGCCAATATCACAAATTCAATATTTGTGAGGCATCGTTAGTTTCGGTCAAAAAGTTTATGACTTAAAAATTGTACCCTCTGGATAACAAAGTGATCAACCTAATATAAGAATAATGCAAATATACTATAAATGAATAAGACAATAATTGTGAAATTAATTTGAAAAATAATAATTATTAAATGGATAATATATATGTATGTACGTATATATATGTATATAAACGCTAAACTTATATTTAAAAAAAAAAACAATAATAATTATTTTTCCAATAATATTTCACTGTGCTTTAGGTTAAATTGAAGAATTATCCAGTAAGCGATCTCCTCATTGTATATATATTAAGTTTATGTGTCATTGATTTTCCACTCACTAAAAGCCACTTTGACCAACACAACAACTAACCGAAACGATCCTGGAAATTTCCTTAAGTGGAAATTATATTTTTAGAAGAAAACTGTAAACTTTATCACTTCCTAAAAAAAACCTACTTTTTGAAAAAGGCACCGCCTTTCTCAATGAAAAAGCATAGCATAAAAATTATTAATTTTATAACCATTGATAATCATATGTATAATATCCTTTTTAAAATTTTATCAATAAAGTATTAACCTATACATTAAGGTTTCTTATATAAATATACCTACTATAACTAGGTATGTAATATTTTCTTCAATAAAAATGTATTTTTTTATGTATAACTAATAACCCTTCCCGATTATAAGTGTAACGAAGAATGCATTGGATTCACTAAAGTGTGATTTTTTACAAATACACCTATTAATTGCTGAAAAGCTTCAGTTTGGGAAGGGGTTTTTTTTTTTACTTGGGGCGTAAAATTCTTAACTACATTTGTTTTCAGATTTTCAGACAATCCTAGAGCACGTTGGCTACCACGAGTATCAGGGTGTCTCACACCATGATTCAATAGACATAATTTTGACGATCTCTGATTATGTACCATGAGAGTCACGAGGGACTCACAAATCGTAATTATGTGTGTATCGTGTGAGTTACGAAAGAAATTCAATAACCAAGAAAACTTATATTTTTGTGAGTCACGGATGATACTCGTGGTAAGTAAAAAAATATTTTTGAAATCAGGTCTGGTAGCCAACGTGCTAGAGCTTGTTTACTTCCATACACTACTCATAGATATAAGGTTTCTTGGTGATATGTTATGATAATATCGTCCCTGTACCAGCCAACCATGACTTATTTTTTGTAATTCAAAGACAGCACTATTTTTCTGGCTCTATCATAAGTATGGCAATGCTGTTCTTCTGAAGTCTGACAATTTTGGATTAGTTGAAACGTGTGGACATTTTAAAGAAACTCGTAAATTTCTATTTACATTACGCCTAGTAATCATTCTCGCCCCTGATCTTTAGGACGGTTGTGCAGTCGAATAACTGTGGTAAAGGCACATTGTGCTGCGAACCATAACGTAGAAAATCTTAACGTTTATTGATATGTTCCTCCCAACGAGGCTTCGAAGTCTGCAGCCCCTTTGCAGGAGTACATGTCGCACGATCTACACACACACACACAGTGCGTACAAAATATATAGGTACGTACTGCATAATTACGGAGCACAAAAGGATTCACATTTACGATATGACGCTCACGTCCTATATAATATATCACTATATATTGTTGTGCCGATTGCGAGCTGCAGGAATATTTTAGCAGGCGCCTCTATTCATCAACGGCATATTATATTCATCATATATGCGGGGCGCGGGCATATAGTATATACTGGTATAGGACATATATAATCACTGCTAGTGAAAATCACTCGTTAACTGATGACTTCAGCGCCGAGCGTATACGCCTAAACCAACTTTATATTATTATTGTGGACCATAACCTGTAATTACGACTTATGAAACGGAAATATTATATTATTTTACCAACTTCTCTATAATGCTCACGCGTATTATCGCCACCGAGATTCGCAGATTACACTTTAAGTCTCATTAATCCACATCAATGTGTATATATTATATACAGATATAATCAGACCAAAACTGGGGGGAGGTTGAACGACGACTTTACCGTTGCGCTGCCAAAATGTTTAACCCTATCTAATAGTTTTTCTGATAACTCTGAACTCAATGTTTTTCTGTAATATTCACTGAACACTAATAATTCAATATCTAGAATATAACGATAACAACCGTAGGTACTCATAACGTAAATCTAATAATTCCACTCATGTATTATCTAAACTATCACGTTTAACATTACTTAACTTTTTATGCTTAATGGTATACTATATGTTTTAATAATGGTACAACATAAACTATATTAACTGTCTATAATTTATATCTAGTAAACCTATTATCGGTATTGCAATTTATTCTTTGAAAAAAATATTTTTTTAGATACTGAAAAAAGTGATATGTATTGATATTATAATTATGTGTGGTTTTTTTTTTTTTATTATTATTTTTATTAAGTGTAGATCAGAATTAGAATAACATTGAAATATTGATACTTTTGGATAGGTATACAGATTTTGTTGTTTTGTTATTGTTCAAAGAGTATAAAGTGTAGAAACTTGAAATATTTCACTATAACATAAATAATTTTCTAAAAACAATGACATTTTCAAAATGTTTTCTTATTTTTAAACTGTTTATATCACTAACCTATTCACTTAATTTTACATTATGTAATACATAGTTACATTGGTATGGCTTATACATTAAAAATTTAAAATAGTTAATAGTATTGTAATTATCACTATGAGATATATGCGATGTTTTTGGCAAATATACATTAAATTACTAATACTCGTATTTATATAATATTATAATATCCTTAGAAATCTCATAGGCTGATAGTCAATGTCACCATCTTCGGTTAGAATCGTCTTTTTGACCATCGAATTTATTTATATTTGTTTTTTAATTCACATTTACAGAATTACAATTATCCAATCAATGATGATAAACACTAATTACCTACTATATTGCAGATTGACTTCGATGAGTTTTTATATGTATACAATGAATTGGACAACGATTTTTTGGTAATTGGAAAATTACGATTTAGCAAAAATATATTTCTATTGAATGACGACGGAGACATTAATACATATATTTTGAGTAAATTATCAAGTTAAATGTGTTACGCTTTATGACACTCGTTATAATATTCGATTCAATGTATGAAATAATATATTATATTTCGCACGTTCCAGCAATATCATAAATATAATACATATTATGTAGGACGATAAAAAATGTCTTTACACGTAATTGTAACTTTGAACAACTGTGAATAAACGTGTACACATTTCAATAATTCGTATATAGTCCGTAAGTATACTAAAGGCCAACCAGAAATAAATTAAGAAACTTATGATAAGTCAATGAACATGGTATAATCTCAGTATAATGTAGAGTAAAAACATTTTATTATTTTGATTTTTTTTTTATATATATTATTTATTTATTATTAAAACGATATATTTAAATTTTCAACTCTTTTCTAAATGTTTGAATTTTTATATAATATGTTATACAACTGACTCTGTTTATCATATATTATTGTCAATAATATCGAGAATATCACTTGAAATTCAAAAAGTAGATTTTTATATCGTATAATTCATTAAAAAAATAATTTTTTTAAATTCAGAGTACTTCAGAAAACTTGTGTAAGTTCAAATTTTAATCAAAACCAATAATTCATCCACTTAAAATTCTAACGCAGTTTCTAACAATGCAACAATGTTCTATCCAATTATTAAGATCATTATACTATATCCTACTTGATAATAATAGCACACTTAATACTTATATGTAAATGTAAAAAAACGTATAAAACACTTTAAAAAGTGTAATATTTTAAACAAACTATTATTTTCGTTAACGATAAACTTACTTATGGCAGTTAATAACGAAAAATTAAACCAAAATCTTATGCATAAGAAAGGTTTAATAATATGATCCAAATTACCATTAATACATTTGTATAAGTAGTAGAAATATAATACTATTTTGTTATTATAATTTAAATATTGACAAATCTATTATTAAAAATAAATAAAGAAGATACCTATCTATGAATACAATCCTTCACTATCAAACACTAAAATGCTTTTAAAAGTTTTATGATTAATTATCTATACGACTCATTCTAAACTTGGTTGAATGGTATATATGATATGAAGGATGTCTCACGAGAATTACCTTACTGATTTGAAGTGGCGGGGTAATATGGTTTCCGACATTTTAAATAAGTAAATCCTTATGAGACTCTCTGTAATTTATTAATTATTCTAGAATAATTATATAATATTTTAAATCATTAATTACACTAATCATCAAGTAAAATATGAATTAAATTATTATATTTTCTTATTTTTAAATTAAAAATATATATATATATGTATAAATAGTCTCCCGTGTATTAAATTAAAGATCAATAAATACCTGAAAGTTACATAACCAATGATTGTTTTATCGAAACATAATTGTATAATACAATTCCTATAATATAGATAAATAATATATACATATATTTTATAATAAAAATGTTTGATTTAATTAAAAATGGAGAGTAAAAATATTAATACAACTATTGAATTCACCGAGATAAAGCATTATACAATTATGCAGAAAAAGTAATTGACTTTCAAAGAACTACACATGTGTTTTTATAGCAAAAAAAAAGTACTATACAAAAAATATACTGTAATAGTATTTTGGACAAACTACATGATAAATACGACATAAAATAGATATTCAATACGTTCAAGTAGGAATTCGTCGCTTATGTATATTGTATATAATTTAAACACATTTACGAGTACACATTAAAATAGTATGATAATATTGTCAGACGTCGATGTCACCAAAACGAACTTTATTTGTTTTACAATATTATAATAAGTGTTGAGGTGTCGGATGCATTATGCGTGCCAGGTAGTTAACTAGTATAGAATCTTTTGTTAGCACGACCAAAGAGAAATCGTTCAAAGAAACCGCGTTAGATACACGTCGAAAGTTCAAAAATAAATTATTAACAAACCTTATAGCACACTAGCACAGGCATATTAAAATTTAACACAATACGCTATAACTAGGACTAGAATGTATACGTAATAGTATGTTTATTTGCAACTCTTGATTATTGCTTTTGTCAGTAATGTCCATAAATCACCTCATGATGATGTAAATCCTGGTGATTTTATTTTGCATATTATTGCTTATTTCGACTATAAAAATACGAAAAATATATGGCATATTTCGTTTCTAGATGTTTTTAGTTTTTTGCGTTAATTGATGTCGATAGGAGTTTGAGTAAATATAAGAACATATTAAAGTCTAATAGAAGATCATTAAATTTTGAAAACTTAAATAGTCATGTAATTTTTCGGGGTAATACATTTAGATAGAATTAAAAGTTAAAAATAATAGGTATACTATTAATTTTAAAATATATTAGTTTTTTTGAATATTCATATTTTTGGTCTATATAATATAAATTGCATATTTTCACATAATATGTTGATATCAAATGGATATTTTAAAATTTCTTATTGTATACAAACTAGGTATAGTCAATAGCCATAGTTATAACTTTAATATACATATCGTGTAAATATTGTGTACATTTACGTTTATTTCTTTCAAAAATATATTAATCGTGAATCTAAAAACAATATATAGTTTTTAATCATTATATTTCTAATATATATATATTTTTGTTTTTAGTTTTTTAAACTATACACGACTTACTATGAACAAAAGCCATGTTTAATTAAATTAAATATACTATATTATGTATACATTTTTTAATAAACTATTAATTAGTCTGTAAAACATGGAAATATAAACAAAAATTAGTAATAAACTAATAATTATTAAATTTTTATAATCTTAGGTAATTCCCATTACTTATAATCAGGATTAATTGAAAACCATAGATATGAAAACAAAATAACATAAAATCTGTTTATGGTAATTTATATTTTGTATTATTTGGAATAATGTACTTAATAATTTATTTTGCTCTCTTGTATTTCAGCACTTAAAAAAATATCTCAGACCAACTTTTGTTATTTTTGAATTTTTAAAGAGATTTGTTTAAAGTGCTGCACTGTGGTTATTGAACACTCTTTAATTATATTTATACACTTTAATTGTTTATTTTACTCCAATATATTTCACAAAAAGCTTATACAATTACTTAGGTAGTTAAAACGATGACAAATATAAATTAATACAAATAAATTTAATTCGTAAACATTTATTTATTGTAAAATATGTATTAGCTTGGCTACAATACGCAATTGCACTAAAAATAATATGTACATATAGTATACTAGGTATGTTTAGTTTATGTAAAATATAATATATTATCTATTATTTTCATATTTCATAATTTCCAATTACCTTAACAAATTATCATCGTTGACTTGGTTAAAAATTGTTTTTTTCTAAATGTTTGTTCTAATTGATATATATATATAGTGTTTGAGTACATTTTAAATTATATACCTGGTCAATATTATTTTTTTGTCGAAATTATATGTATATTATATCTTACATAGATAGAGCTATATGATATGACGGGTTTTAACATAAAATAAAATGTAAAAATCAAAATCGAAAATTATATTTACTTTTTATTTTTATTATTATTATGATATGTTGTGATATGCATTTTATAATTTATATATTATTTTATGTGGTACATAAATTATACATAGTTTATAAACACATATCATTTTGTGCGCTATCGTGTTGCAACGATTAGCTTAAGCTCTATGATTTCCATTATTTATGGTTACAGATATGACGCTTTTGACAATTCTACAAGTGTCTTTTTTTACGCTCTCCATTGTTTCATTCTCTCTATTGTAACCAAATCCATTTTCCGTCGAAAGTGTTTTCCATTTATTCAAGTACTATAAAAATTCAATTTTTAAGAAAAATTTCGCTTATATCATAGTATAATTCTGTAGTTTTGAATCCGTATACCTCGTTTATGACTAAATTATAATTGAGCTCGTTTAGTGATTTCTTCATATTCAATATTCATACATACTCCATGATTACACACCAGTAAGTCAAGTGTTAGTTTCACCTAGTCTCGTGGATTGCCGACTGACGACTATTATCATCATTTCCTTTCAAAACTATTCTATTTTAAATCAGATTCACCTAAACTACTCGTGAAACTTAGCTTCAGAGTTTCTACACATTCAACTAGAAATATTGCTCCTTAGGGCTATCTTCTGCTTAACTATGTGTGTAATTCACCCTTTATCCGTTTGTTCAGCCTTGTTAATGAGAATTTATATTTTTTAGTTTAATTACATTACTTTCATTTTTCTATTATTCTAAATCTATTGCATTTTTAAAACAACCTTTTTATATATATATATAGCTTATTATAGTAGATAAATACATTGTTGTTTAATGTAATTCTATTTCTTATAATAGGGAGTTTACCCATGACACTTTAAAACAAATAAATAAATTACATATTATTATATTTTTTAATTTTTTCAATTTAGTTTAAACATAAAATAACAATCTAATATAG
>VUJU01001505.1:9753-55441 GCA_009835225.1 Aphis craccivora | reverse complement strand
TAACATAGCACTGCAATTATTTTTATAAATAGGAAACTTAAGATCGTAGAAATCACTATAACGCCGATTTAAATATAGTATTTGAATTAATTATTTTTACATTAAAATATAAAATAAAATCGTTTTGATGAAGTCATTATGTTAATATTACATTATAAATATTATTACATATTAATAATAAATTTAATTTAATTTTAGGACTGAATATTTCTTATCTTCTAAGAAAGTGTTGTGAACCTACACTGTCCTGCAGTAGGATTCGAGAGAGCATCCGATATAACAATAAGTTTACAGTCCACTGGTTTGAGTGAATAAGTTACGAAATACTTTTCTTTAGCCAGGGAGGCAACCTTTTGAAAGCGAAAAAATAAATAAAATAAAATGCAAGAATGTTCCATGTATTTTTGAAGAATATTTTTTTTCTTTTTTACCCTATCCTGACAAGTCGTCGATTCTTTTTTCCTGTTCAATGATCGGTTTCCTTTTTGAATTAGCAAGACCAAATTCCACAGGGAAAACTATTTTGACAGTGCTCGTATGAGGGACGTGCGACGCGAAAGTCGTCTTGCAAAATTCCATTGAACTGTACGAGATAACATTAAAAGTCCCAAGCGAGAACTCATTTTTTCATTCACCCCCATATTTTATGAAATACAATTTTACCTTCATTACACTAAACCAAAAAAAAATATATGTATATATATGTGTGTATATATTATATTATATTTATTAAATTTATATCGTCGATATTATTTTGATTTATACGCACGGAAACTAAATTATATGTTTTACATATATATTGTTGTATACAATACATAATAAACAATTTGTATTATAAATATTGTGTGTTTTGTATGGAAAAAGAAGTTGATTTTTACATTTAAAGTCCTTAAATATCTTACAACAATATGTTTATAAATTAAGTACATATTGAAATTATGAAACATTGAAAATAAGGCAGTATTACACTAAAGTGTGTGTTTATCAAAGGTAATTTATTACAATATTTATATATATGTATATGTATAATATACTCATATACCATAAGATAATATTGAAAACTATCTCGAGTATATTATAGGTATGGTAAATGTAAGAGAGCTGTAATGTACAGATTAAATAGGTATATCAAAATTGTAATAATTCATTATTATTTTATTATGGTTGGTGTTTATTTCAAAAATTATTAAATAATATTATTATAATATACATAAATTATAATGCCAAGAATTGCATATATTTGTCTTATTACATTGAAATTTCTGTTAAAATATTTTTTATTTATGATATTTGTGTTCAATTATAACTTGAACTTATAAGAGATATTTTAAATTGCAAAATGAAAACATTGAATATGTAAATAGTTACTTTACAGTGTACTACACTACTACATATAATCTCGTATAATCAAATAATCAATGAACTGCCTCGTATTGAACATGAAATGCAAATATACGTAACGAAGTATATTATATTGCAAAGTACGGAAAAACTTAAAATTTTTTCAGAGTTGCTCAGTTTAGACAAATAGAACACATTTTTAGACTCACTATAACTTTAATTTTTCTTTTACCAGATGTTTATTTTATATGAAAAAAAATTAATTGTGATTTAATTTTAAAAAGTAGTTCGTTGTATAGTATTTAATATAGTAAATTCTATGAAATAAATTACTAACACTTCGTTGACGGAACACGTTTTATTTTTTGTCTGAAAATAACAACAATTTAATAATGATTCAAATTTTATATCGTTGGTATGAATATATGAAATAATAAAATACGCGCAATGTATTGTTGATGAATAGCAGTAGCACCAACAAATTATTAAAAAATTGTATTTAATCATAATACATTATCTTATGGTTATATAAGGTCGTATTTTATTAGTGTACTATGCTATTTGGGTTCTACTCGATGTTCAGTCTTTATAGAAGCGTACAGAATCGCGCGACATTGTGTGGTGCACATGATAGCATACTTTTTAATATGTGTTAACCTCCTCCTTCAAAAAAAAAAAAAAATATATATATATTATATGCAAATTATTTATAAAAATTCAAATCAAACCAAAATATAATATAAATTCATTCGGTATAAATTATGGTTATCTAAAAAAATATTTTAGAAGAGTTTAATCGAACTTAGATCGCTCAGTAAAAAACTTTTGTTTACTGAGAGACACAAAAAAACGATCAGTATCTAAAGGAAGTTTTAATAAAGTAGCTTTACACAATTTAGACTGTAATAATTTATACTGTATCAAGCTATTCAAGTCCGAAATGTATTTGAGAATTACTAAAATATAATTTAATATTTCTTGAAAATGTATTACGATTGTCGATATTTTGTTTTTGTTTTTTTAATTTTCAAACTTTTAAAATAATTATATTTAATACTATGTAATAAACTATAAATAATAAGTAAATTCAATATTTTTTATTAGTCATTTTTAATAACGAAATAATATAGTAATATAGGTAGTATTAAAAAAATGCAAATAATATGCAATCTATTGATTCTTTGGAAAAATATTTTGATTGTTCTTTTTTGTCAAAAAAACAAAGGCAATCTTATTCCTTAAAAGGTTGTACCGTATTTTATTTAGGTATTTCTTTAAAAAGCGTATAGAAGTTCATAATCAATCAAATTAAACTAAAAAGTAATCAATTGAAACACATATAATTTAAATCGCAATACGATAGTCGATTAGACAATTATAACAATTATAATAGAAGTATAAATTAATTAGATGAAGATAAAATACTTTTGCAATAGTACTATATAATATATTATATTTTACACTACCGCTGTGTATTCTATTATACCATTGATAAAAACAGAATAATTAGGGTTCAACATTTATTATATGTGTGTATATAAGAGGAGAAAATTCAATATAATCACTCCCAGATTCATAATAATAATTTTAATAAATTGAAAGGTTCAGGATTTGGTACATGAGTTGATTCAAATTAAAGAAAAACAAACTCGATTACTTAAAAAATCCAATGTAAAAATCATCGTTATCCACAATGGCTTTTTATCTATAATTTTAATTGTTGTTTTTACCGTTGTTACATTAGTCGTAAAGTTGGAAATGGTGATGGAATCCCTGGTGTCTCCAATAGAAAATTGAATTTAATTAAAATTTATTTTCACCCCGTTAAAACTAATTATAAAATAGAGTACAAATATGCAATAGTGTCTTAAAATGTTGTCAATGTTTTCGAAATTAATTGGTATCTCTATTAAATAGTAAAATATATCAAAGGGGAGTATTGCGTACCTATATTATTTTGTATATACCTATAGTTCTGCTAAAAATGTTCTCCAGGAAGTGATTATGAGAAAGGTTTCTATTTCTCATTCTCTTTTTCGGTCTCTCAAAATGCGTGTGCATTTATTATTTCGGTTATTGTGTGTATGTGTGTGAGTTAGTGTTTGCCCCACGCGTACCATTCCACCTCTTATCCAACAATTCGCATAAATGATTAATTTACTATATTTAGTTAGAAATTGGGGCCGTGACGAAAGGCTATATATTTTTTAACGCTATTACCAGTGAATAATCGTGTCAAATTAAAAATAGCGGACGATTGAAAACGAGCGCTCCGACAAGTTTAATAGTGAGAAATTCTGTTGCCTCTTGCGATTATTTATCACGCGACGAAAACATGAACATATATATACAAGCGCGTGCAGCATTAGTCATTTATTACCGTTTTAAGCTCCCACAACGGCGGTACCGGTGGTGGATTTATGTGCGATTACAAACACACATACAAACACCCACGCACGGAGTGTTCGTATATTACATAATTTTATACACACATAAGTATTATATTCATGCAGCAGAATATTATTTTTATACAAATAAAATGTTATATATAATATATTGTATAGTTGAAGTCGCGCTGTAAAGCTACTGTTACGTGAGGGACATAACGTTTAAAACGCACGGTGGCAGCAATAAAAACAATTGCGAAAATAAAAATTAAAAAATAATGCTTGTTTTAATATCATTTTTCGTTTACGAAACTCACTAGAGTGGAAAACATATTTTTTATCGTTTTACAAAATAATAAAACTTAGAAAATTCCAATTTTATACTTAAACATTACAATAATACTTTGACGAATAACGCTGTAGGAAAAAAATTTAGTTGAAATACCATCATTGCCGTTGCACGTTGCATACATATGGTTAGTTTATTTCTTCAGTGTTGTGCAATTGAATTTTGGTCAAAAAGTTAAAAACTTAAAAGAGTAAAGTTAGTAACCTTAGAAAATGTAATTGATGAAAAGTTTAGCGGAATTAAACAGTTATTTTTTATGAGCATTTGAACTTCCCTATTCTTTTTTATTATAAGTATCGATAAAAACTATGATACCTATATTGTATAGCAGAATGAATTTCTACTTTCTCATTTTTTTTCAACATATTATCTTAAAAAATACTCGAAGTATCAGATCGTCGAATAACATAAACATTTCAGTAAATAACTATAATCCATTGGTAGCTTTGTAAATTGGATTCATAAAAATAAATTATAACGCATAAGGATTTAAAAGGTATAACTTTCGGGTCCTAAAATAAGTTTTTTAGTTGTCATTAGTAGGCATACTTGTATTAAACCATTGTTTGTCAGATTTTTATTAGTTACCTATTAATTATAATGTAGTAGCAAATCATTGTTTTTTTTTTAAAAAATGTAGTGAAAATATCTTTACAATAGCACTCTTAATATTGATATCATTTATGAAAAAATGACATCTTGCATAATAATTTTAGCCTAGTTCAAAAGTTCCGATAACAAAATTAAACATTGGGTAATGGGTATACTTACAAAAAGCACAATATACCTATCAATAGGATAAATTTAAAAATATTCATCATAATATATAATTTTATATATCCTTATCAGTATAATTAAATTTATTTCTAAAATTGTATTAAATTGGTATGGAAGACATAAAAATAACAGTTTTAAGCCATCTAAAAATATTTCCTAATTCGATCCGGCTACTGTAGTGTAAATTGTTAACCTATTACTCTATAATACATACGTATTGAACGTTGCTACAGTAATTGGATCTAATTTTCCACCCTTTTCAGATGTCACGTTTTGTAATCATTATTCCCTGTAAACGTATTTTATAGTAATTTATAGTTTTATAGCTAACCATCAGTATATAATTATATTATTATTACATGTAAGTATCAACATTCGATCTCCAATTCGTATGTTCGTATTTATCATATCTATTGAGTAGTAGAGTGTTATGTGCATTTTACTTTTTTTTTTTATATTGAATTCATAGAAAATTTAAATTTAAATAATGTAATATTCTCGACATTGGAAAATATAATACCTATCAATTTGAGATTGTTACAAAGAACAGTGGGTAAAAAATGTTATGATTTTTTTATTATTATTAATTTAGTTTTTAGGAAAAAATGAATACAAAAACCGAGGCTTCAAACAGATGACTAAATTCGATTTCAAAGCTATTGATCTATCTTTTAAAAATTTCATCTGTAAAAAGTGTTTAAACAAAAAAAAACTTTATAAAATAATCTAATAGGTATTTAAAACTCACTTCATTTATACCAAAATTATTGATATTTAAAATAAATTTTGATTCTTTTTAGTAGGAATTTACATTTAATTTAATCATTACCAGAAATAATAGATCATAATTTTAATTTACTACATTTTAATTCAAAAAACAATCCGTTAATAATTACCGTGCTAGTAAACAATATATAAAATTGAATTATTACATTAACCATTATACGTATTTTCAATTGCTGTTCTGAATCCGATGTGCGTGCCCTCACTCATACATCATTGAAGGATAATAATATAATATCATCATTCAATTATACATTTCAAGCAAAACCAACTCATAAACTATTATTAATTCCATTATTTTTAATTGTACTTATTTAAGTTACTAAACAAAGTGATTAACCAAGCATGTTCACCTATTTTTTCTTCAATAATACAACTATCAAATAAAATTTGATTTTTGTAATTACTAAATATACTTTTAATAACTTAAAGTGATCCTAAGTATAAAAATAAAGTGTATACATAGAAAGTTGTTACATGATACTATGTATAATAGGTATAATATATTACAATAAAATACAAACTTTAATTTATGTATGACTAACTGCTGACTGATACATTTACTAACATACACACATAAACCATGTATTAAATAGGCAGTTCAAGGTGCACCCTAGACCTGAATACACCAAATATTACTACAAAACTCAGTATTACGACGATACAGACACCTTGTATTTACCAGATTTTAGTATCTATAATTATTTTAGTTATTTGTAAAAATTTAGTATATAATAAAAATTAATAATAACTTAAACTGAGTCCTTAGGTTTTTAAATATATTCAAGATTCTTAATTAAATATATAGGGTCCTACGACTCTCCCTAGATATCTTATATTTAACTGGTCGTTCCCTCGACCACGTTACATAAGGTTACCTAAGGTAGTAAGATATTATCTAAGGTTTCAAATGAAAACACTCTTTTTCTACTGTAAATTATTTATCAGATATCGTTCTTAAACATTTTAACGTATCAATTTTATAATTGATATATATATATATATAATAAATCAAACTTTGAACTAGTAGTTTTGAATTATTTAACGCTTTACACTAAGTACAAATTAAGTTTATGATAATAATAATAATAATTTTTAAGAACAAGGAAATTACATTTCTTTCAACATTTTAACATTTATAATGTCCCACCCAGCATTGACCGGTCGAAAGTCACCTCAGGTGAAAACTGAAATTTTTTTTATATAATAATAATAATAGCTGAACCGGCAGAATTCATATTGCCTCATAAAAAAATAAAAAAATAAAATAAAAAATAAAAAATCTAAAATTGTATATAACCAAACTTAAAACAAACCAAAAGAATCCGTTATTTTAAAAAAAAAGTGTACCGAGTAAGAGTGTGCTTATATAATACTGATATCAGTTGTTATATCGGATATATAACAATACAATAGGTACGATAATTCATAAAAAAAAATAATATTAATAATTGGTAGGTATTTTAATTTTTTTTTTTTAATTTTCCGTAAAACTTTCTTAATTCCGAACATTTTCATACTCACTCATATGTCAATGATGTCAATGATATGATTCCATCAGGTTTGTGGTAATGTTGCATACTAAATATACTTTTTTACACTAAATATTTGGAAATAATTAAAAATATACAATAATCTCTTGAGTATCACAAAAAAAGTCTAATAATAATATCTACTTCTTATTTACTAGTTATAAACAATTAAATAATAAAAAAACACTAATAAAATCAATTTCTGTTTACCACCTCTAACTGTTAATATTTTATCATTATTGTAGACTTTCAAAGCATAATATAGTATGTAATATATTAATTATAAATATATGAAATAATAATAATAATAATAATAATTGTATAATAATATTACGTTGGTAAAAAAAAAAGTTTTCTTACGTTTTTATCATTCCGACACTGACCCCTGTCTGGGATGGAGAGTACTAAATTAAGCTATAAACCCCAAGCACCCCTTAATCGTAATGTCTATTGCTGCTGTGGTAAAACTCGCTAATCTTTGGTAGTCGCGCTGTCGTCCTTTACGTTGCTCTATGTTAACCCTCGTAGACTTTTACAACGCAGTAGCATATTATAATATTATTATATAGTGCTGTGCGTGTAAACGACCGGTATAAACAACGACCATAATATAATAAATTATTATAAATAAATAACCAAACCCTGGGTCATATTCAAACTTGGATTAAGAGGAATCGTGTTTCGTATTCTATCAATTCTAGGCCAAGCTTCTTCTAAAAATATTTTGATTGCATGTATTTTGAAAATTAAATAAAAAAAAAATAGAAAAATTTATTTTGTTAATATTTATAATAATTTACATATCACTCTGAAAATAAGTTGAATTAAATAAGACTTTTAACTAGTGGTATATATTAAATATATATTGTGATATGAATAAATAGATAAGTAAAAACAATTTTTGACTATACTGCTTGTAGAATAGTAAACATGGAGTTTCTAATTACTTAATTTAATTACATTATTCTTAAACTTATTTATGAAGTAATTATGGATTATTAGTAAACGATTTATGTGTAATATAAAAGTTATATTTTATAATATGGGAACCGTTGGTGATTTCATAAGTAGTACACTACACAGTACCATTGATTAATTGAAGTCTGTAGCATTAATTGAAGATCTAGTGAACCTATTTTTGTAACACATTCTTAATATTATGCTTTAATTATATGACTAATCGTGATTTACATTTAAAAAAAAAAAAACTGAAAAACACTTAAAATTGTTTTGATTTAATAAACAAAAAAAACAAACAAACAAATTTATAAAAATTTAAAATAACCATTTTATAAAATATTATACTCATTACTATTATATATATATATAAAAAAAAAAATTAATTTGTAAAATTTCCAATGAATAATAATAGGTAATGTATATGTTTGAAAATACATCCAATTTTAAAATGGTTTTCACGCTTTTTAGTATATAAAAGTAGCTATTTTACATATTATAATTCACTCGCTACAAGTTGTTATTTTATATTATTTTAAATGATTTAAAACAGTATTATTTATTCCAGTCTAGACAAGTTAATTGTATTATTTAATAAACTTGTAAACTAAAATAAAATTATAAGTTATGATAGTTTAAGTTACCTATATTTTAAAGTTTAAAAACTTATTATACACACCCACTACAGTGCTACACTGAAATAGTTTTAAAAAAATTATATGTCAACAGTAACATATTTGTAAGATACTCAGGTATAATCAATATACAACTTAATAAATATAATACTATTTCAAAGGTACTTTTAAATATGTTTAGGTTAATATTATGAATTGATTGTGACATATTTAAATTATCATTAGATAATACATCATTTGAATTAAACTATAATTCAGTTAAAATTAACTTGGGTACAGTAGCAATTCATTCATTGAATTCGCTACCTATTGAACAATTATAAAACCATAACATTTTATAATTTAACCGTTATTTTAAAATTGTGAATTGCACTTTATTCAATATTCAACTGAATTAAAATAATTTTTCTATATAATAAATGGATATTTTAAAATGATGAAAAAAAAAAAAATATTAGACAAAACATTTTTCGAATGTAAAGGTACCTATAACTAAAAATTAAGTATAATTGGTTTACTGACCATAGCGCAATTGGTACACTGATTCTAGAATACAAATTTGTTTTATGTGCAATTGGCCCATGGCCAATTTATGTTGATGAAAATTTATGAGCCGTGGACCGGGTACATATGATACTAATATGTGTACCTATAGTTAGGTACCTAATATTAGACCAGAATAATGTGAATGTGTGTGTTGTGTATGAATAGCTATGTGTAACGCTGAACAACAGTAGTAAAGGTTCCCCGGTTAATATTGATGAGCTACGTTTGTGATTAGTGCGTAAATGTGTATAATATTATACACACATTACGGTATGAGGGTGCTGAGTCTGGGAAGTACACATAAACATACATCATTTGTTAGTCAAAGTCAATAATAATTATAATTGTAGTGATAACGACCATACCATTTTCAAAGAACGAATTATTTTAATTCTATGTTTAGTTGGTAGAGTGATGCCCAGTTTCATACTTGAAATGTGCTCAAAACCTTGGATCCTGAAATGGCCCAAGTGATGTTTAATCTGTCTTTGAGCATATTTTTATAATAATATCATACGTCATTTTATAAAAATATACGATACAACTTATAGTGCACACACACACACGCACGCGTCGCTACCAACAATGCAATACTAATTTGATCGTAAACAACAAGTATACGATTCTGAGGGATTATACACCGCTGCTGTTGTTGCTATAATATAATATACATATTATACTTACTGCATACTCACTACACTAACTCTTGTGCTTAATGGGGTTTTGAAGAGCCGATGCGTACTAACCTGCGGGTAGAGCAAGGGCATATTATGTATTTTATGGTACTATATATTATTATATTATTATACCTATAGTACGCACACAGCGCGAGATAAGTCTGGGTGCTTCCGGTGTTATTAATATTATCATCCGTTTTATTATAAGTCGCTCGAAAATTATTATTCTAACATCTAATAGTAGCTCTTAGCAGTACCGACAGTATTCATAGTTGACGTCAACCGGTTGCGGTCAAAATACGAGGATTCAGTTAAAAGATACAAGATAAATACCATTCATCATTGCATAAACGGCTGATTATAAACGTCGTGCGAATAACTTACTATACCTTTTTTGTATAGTGAACAAAAGTAAATATACACAATATGAAAGATAAAATAACTACTTCGTGAATGAGTACCACTATAATTAATAGATGTGTTAGTTATAACAGTACATAATATTAGTATATATATTTTTTATTTTACCAATTCGATAGGTTTATTAAGTTTAGCTAAAAATAAATCACATAATATAATATTTTAATACAGTGACTTATTATTATGATTTTATTTTACAAATTAATATTTGCTAAGTCAATAATGACATATTTTATTTACCTTTTGATTATTTAGAAAAGCACAATCAATCTTTTAATTTTCAACTCTCTAAAAGTACCAAACAGATTTAACTTTTTGACAAAAATACAACCCAAAGTTGAATTTAAATTCCAAAGCAGAAAACAAATTATGGACACTGAGCGTATTATGTATATATATTTTTTAAATTCCCGATGATTCAAAGAGATTTTCAATGATTTCCAAGAATTTCCTACGATTTTCAAGAGTTTGTACATGTATTTTAAAAAGTGGTTTATTCCTATTTTCAAAACATTTTTATTAATCAAATACTAACGACAGATATAAAAATTAAAATATTAGCTCTGATTTGAATTTAAAATGAATACATTAGCAACATATATAATAAAAATTCAACGATAAATATTGTATAGTCCGCTCAAAATTTACAATGCTTAACTAATTTAATTTAATTATAGTCTTATAAATTATTATAAAACATCTAAAGTATTGATATTAAGTAATAAGATAATTTATTACCTTTACAAAACTATTAAGTAAAACCTTTATTCATTTATGTATACCTTCTTCAGACTAAATTATATAAATGGATAGTTAATAATCTAGACATTTACTAATATCTTATAGTGTAAATTATATTATTCCATTTAAAATATTGTTACCAATAGATTTTCGATTATACTTTTATCGATAGAAACATCAGTATTCAGTTATAATACCGAGACGTCGTCTGATGGTTTATTAAGTCGTCATTCAACCATTTAGTTTATCCTCGAACAATGAAAAGGAAACCCGTATTTTAACCGTAACACTAACATGGTTTCAACAATGATGTGCTTGATTTTTGTCTCTAGAAGCTTGCAAATGTCTGCACACCAAACGTTTTCGCGATGAATAATGTGACCAATGGACAATAACTTCAAAGTAAGATATATCAATGAAATAACAATATTTTGTATATGTCGAGGAGTGAGGACGTTTTATTCTCCACCATTCCACTGGACAATGGTTGCACTATGTACAACTATAAACGTTCAATTTATAATGTTGAACAATGTATTATTTTAAATTGTTCAACATTTAAAATCATGTTAAACGAACATAATACTATACTAAAATTTACATAAATAACAATAAAGAACATGAATAAAATGTAATATTTTACATAAAACTACTTTATACACTTATTTTATTATAGTATAATCCTTTATATACTCAAGTTAAATGCCTTAATATTATGTACTTATTACCGATAAAAATGTATCCGTGGTCCGAGACAGTGATGTACTAAAATTGTCTATACAAAACGCCGTGTGATCATAATAATAATAATATTAGTAACAAAATATTATTGGTATGCATTAAACGCACTTGTAAGATATCGACCAAATAGTTTATGCTAGAAATAAATAAGATATACGTAATTTAGAAAATATTAAATAGGTTAAGAAAAGTAAAAAATCAAAAATATAAGCTATTAAAATACTAATATTTACTAAAATATAAGATAACATATAGTATCTAGTTATTTAATTTGTTTTAGTTGCTAATAACTGATTGTGGTTTATGAGCTTATTACTAGCATTACAGCTTATGCTTGTATTATTATGATTATATTTACAATACTATACATATAATTGTGTTTATGTTTATTTTATATTTACCATGTTATTCGTTATTATAAATTAATTAATGTATATTTTTCATAATATTTTATTATAAAATAACAATAAAGGACCTCACCAAAACTTCTAACATATATATTTAACAACGAGTTCTATTTAAGTAGGCACTGCATTCGTCATCTAAAAAGTTTTATTTTTTTTTCAGTATTGATTTTACATGATTTAATGTTATTGTAATATTTGTTTAAGTATTTTACTTTTTTGAATAACAATAAAACTTTTAATTCATATTTTGGAGAAGAATATTTTTAAGATCACTTAGAATAATTAAAATTGAATTTCAAATGAGTAATGAATTAGTCATATCTTTATAAATGAATACATTTTAGATTAAAGAAATAAGTTTAATTGCACAGAGATAGGTACCACGCTCAATTTTAAGCCACTAAATTACAAGATAAATTTTGTTTAGGTACATAGCTGCATAAAATTGAAAGAAACAATAATATTATGCTATTTCAGATATCATGACACATTGAAATTAATTTTAACGAGTTACCTAACTAATTGCATCTCCTTGCCATGAAATATATTAACTACTCGTTATAAATTTGATATTTATGACGTATCTAAGTACTTCTAAAAATATTCTGCTTGGAATATTAAATTTAAAACATAAGTTTTAAAAAATTAAATAACTTTAGCTGATTACAAAAATATAAATTGTAAATAATAGTCTTTTTTAATGACATCGGACTATTTAAAACAAAGTTTTCAATAAAGTTCAAACTTTTCCAAATAATTAGTGTACTACACACTTAAATAGATCATTATGCACACTCACACACACACACACACACACACACACATATACATATAAGTAAAATAATTACAAAGGAAGTCTTGCATTTGCATATTATATGTTATTCACTTCCTTATAGTATAACCATCGTTCGAAACCCTGATCATACAACCATACTTACTGTTACCCTCGAACAATGTTTAATCGTTGGGATATTTCATCAAGCTTAACAAAAGGAGTTGAACCGAAATATTCAGATACCGATTCGGGATTCCTAGTTTAAATCTACTGTGCTTAATGTATTATCCTTATTATTTGGCAAACTCGTAAAACTGTCCTTTTGAATGGGAGCAACCAAAACGACATATAACATTTCTTGACTGCATTGTTAGATCACGAAAATAAATATAAAAATTATTCACACTCAGCTAGACAATTCCTACATTACCTCATTCACTTTGGTACATACATATAATATAGTATATTATTATACCATACTATATAAATAACTGTAAGATAATATCATATAAAATTTATAATTTTGTAACGAAATAACTTCCATGTCGTTCACAGGTTTTTGAGCATTTCCGATTTTGTGTACTCATAAGCTTCTATTATGTCTTTCTCGTCGGATTTTGAAATCTATTAAAGAGTATAGTATTATTATGATTGATTAATCACTATTATTTTTAAATAAATAACTATTACATCATACATACATTTTTTTATACAATTACAATTTCAATAATGCTTACCTCTGGCATCAAATATTGTGTTCGCATACTTTCCGGTTTGTCAATATATCTAATAGTGCTGAGTTTCAGTATTCCATTAACCCAAACTCCATCCATGTATTGACCTTTGTCTTTGAACACATAAACGCCTTCGCCGTGTTTCAAACCGTTACTCCATTGTCCGTCATAAATGTTGCCGTTTACTGTAAGTTGCGTAATAACGTTTCAGATTTTGAAAACAAAAATAAAAAACTCATACTGCATCATCAATAATAATAATAATATTATACTTTTCCATAATATCACGCTAAGTATAATACAGGGCGAATTTATAACTAAAAAGTACGTTTCTTTATAAAGAAATAAACTATTTGTTTTTCACGCATACCGAACCAGTAATAAAATAAATATATTATTGTTATGAGTAGAATAATTATAGTAGACTATGAAATTATATGAAGTAAAAAATCGATTATTTTTAATTACCTAACAACTATCATAGAAGTGTCTTTTCTGCCAATATTTTTTATCAGGTTTTTTCCTATTCTGCTTCTGATTTCCTCCAACATATATCTGTAAACGTTTAAAACGTAATTTTTCTACAATGTGAATTTGTTTCTTTTATTTTGATTTTTGCAATATTTTATAAAAAAAAAAAACTGTAAACTGCAGAATTTAAGATTTATAAGTTCTTAAAGAAATGTTACCAGATGGTAATTCAAACACATCATGTATAAATTATATATTTTTATCTTATTAGAAACTCAATAATAATGATTTACCTATATTAAACACGGCGATAATTAAAAAATCGATAAGTTGAATAATATTAAACTTCTTTATAAGCAGAAAGTCGCAATTATATAATATAATATGCTTTTAACACCACAAATCGATGAAATACGCATCTCTTATAAAAAAGATATTATAATATTATGCATTTGTATATATGTTTATGTAAATTCATATACTTGGTGGTCTAGTTAGAAGCATTTACATTTTAGACGATCGTAATTGAGTGCGAATGAAATACATATGCTTGACATAGCTAAAGCTTTAAGTACTTGTATAACTTATCAACTATTAGTTTAAAATTACATTTTTATGTATTAAAATATTCAAAAATAATATTCTCTTTCGAAATTATGTCCTTTTTATTTACAAATTTATGTTATATAAAAAATACAATAGTTAATGATGAATAGTTAGTCAGAAATATATATATATATACATATAAATTATATTCAAACACATAAAATAAATGTTTGTTGATAAATTAACACCTTGTTTATAAGTATAATAATAAATAACAATATAATGTTATGCAGTTTTTACCTTCTACGTATTTTCCTCGGCCGTTGTACTCGTTGTTACGCCATTGGCCTCGATATACAGCACCGTCGTTCCACCGCATGGTCCCGTAACCGCATTTAATTCTACTACCTGCCGTCGAAAAGCTACCATCGTAAATGCCGTCCTCTTGGTACCATTTGCCTCTAGCCTTTACAAAGACGACAATAAACACTGTATATTATGGTATTATAAAAATTCGCTATTCGTATAAATCCAATTACTACTTTTTGCGCGCGAACACCGAAACTTCTCGTTTGTAAATATTATTGTTGTCGTGTTTATTGTATATAATACGTACCTTAAATCAAATATATAAATTATATACTTCGCACTCTAAAACACGCTGTTCCATATGCAATGATAATAATATACATTGGAAGGTTTACGATACGTTGATATATTTATAATATAGCCTCTTTTCTCGAAATATAACATGGAATTTATAAACCAATACGTAGTGATATAATTGTTTTATTTTAATATGCTATGCAATCCTGAATTTATTATATTTTATTTTTTGGATTTTTTTGTCACTTATGAAACTATATATTGGTGTAGAACTGTAGAGACTTAAAACATCTTATTTCTGAATGAGAATCGCCACTTTTTACTTCAAATCCTTAAGTAGATTATATTTTTATATAATTATTGATTATGTAAATCTAAATCCTTAAAAATTACAATAATAATCAGAATTTTAATAAATATTTAAAATGAAGCACTGCATAATAACCGATATACTAGTTATTTTGAATAATTTTTATTAGAGTAAGACTTTTAAAATCGTATATATCACATATTATGTCATTTGAAAATATATTTTTAACATACTATACTCATTTCAGTGTTGTGACATAACTAATGAAAAAAACTATTGTATTATGTAGGTATTGTGCTTAAGGCATATATATGAATAATATTTCTACTCACAAATCGATTATTTATCCATTGCCCTTCGTAAACATATACAAAATGGTCATCAACTTTCTTCATCAGTACGCCAAAACCATGTCTTTTGTTTGCGACCCAATCTCCCTCGTAAACTGTTTTGTTCTTGTAGGATTTTTTTCCTTTTCCTGAAGATTAAAAACATACACATTTTATAAGTTTTTAAACAATTGGTTGAAGCATAAATCATAAAATGTCTCTAGTGGATAATTGTACGTAGGTTTTCAAATAAATTATAATCTGTTTTGTAGCAATAAACAATTATTATGCACACTTAACGTATATAAAATAATATAAACAGTTTAATATATTATATCATTTTTGTAAAATATCATTCAAACCCCTTTTGTTATGAATTTAATATTTTCTGATCTCTACGAAGAATTTATAAAATAAAGACATTTAACATAATATTATTCTAGTATCTACATGCTACAGTAAAACCAATGAAAATCAATTGTATATCTACGACTGACCCTTATCGGACCCTAACATAGTTCAGCACTTAATGTTTCCGTTTTGGTTAGCAACAAGTTTCTTTATATTATTCTATAGTTGGTGTAAGGTTCAGATGGTTATTATCGTTCAACAGTAATGTTTTTATCGAACATATTTGATAAGTTTTAGAGTACAATCATAACAGTTAACAACAGTAGTGCTGATTATAAAGATTACTATTAAATATTGTGATAGGCGTACTGAAAATAAAAGGTATGTTCTAGGATCATCAACACGTATCTTTTAACAACTCAATGGTCTATTATTATCTATTTATAGCTGTTATTTTCAAATACCATACTTTATAATGTATCAACGAATATCACACTTGTACAAGTCACACTAATGGTTGAGGTTGCCCATCGAATTGATGAAACATAAACTATTATATGCCTAATTTAATTTTTCAATCATAACATTGACCTACATTGTTCCACTATTTTTTTTATAAATGTAAAAGTTGGCTGTGACTTATATACGTAAAATGTACGTTGGAAACTGCACAAAGTGCTAAAGGCTTATACATTAATTTCGTATTTGTTGTAAACTGTGTGTAGCATATTGTGTATACAAACGATACTCAATGGTCCATCCGTCATTACATTTGTTTCCGTGGTTACCAGTATCGCTGTTGTACTTATAAAGAAATATTAAACATCGAATGGCGATACTTTATTGACTCAGGTATTATATAATGTATACATATATACGTTCGTTTTTAATATATTTTAGATTCTGAACGAAGTTATATAAGTAATTATTGTTTCATTGATGTTAAAATACTTTAACTTTAAAATTGTATGTTTTGTTAGAACTCCACGTTTTACTAACACTATTATATAATACTTATTCGTAAAACGGACAATAGTTTTTATGTATTATATGTTTTCATGTGTTTGTAACAATTTTAATAAATTATTAAATTTAAACTAAAATAACTAAAATCAATAATAAATATTTGATTATTATAAGTTGCATAGTTAAATTACATACATTTAAATTAAATAAGCTTTTAAAATGTTCGATCAAACTTTTTTGTAAATGTTGATATTATTAAAGTTGATGAATTAAAAAAAAAAAATAACTTAGAAAAGTTTAACAGTATACCTATTTTAATTAATTTAAATATCTTATTGAGATTCACTATACAGTATAAATGTAAAAGACAATAATATTATTCATACTTTATATAGGTATCTACTTAAATTTTAAACTCGTGTTTGTTTGGGTATAGTTATTTTTTTATGATAATAAAAGAAAATTAAAAAAACCCTTCTCCATTATAATGAGCATGCATTTGACTTGTATTTTTAGTCGATGACACGTAAAACTACAATATAAAAAATGTCATTTAACTTGACTTTTAAAACTTTTTTTTCTTAAAAATAAAATAAACAGAGTATTGATTTATTTTTGTTATAATAAAGAGTCTATGCTGTAGTTACGTTACCTAATCTCCAATTTTTTTCGTTCCTAATTTATTATATTTAAGTCAATTATTGTCAATATAAAGGGCATAAAATAAGCAAATGGAAAATAAAAATCAGAGTAATAATTCTGCTGCATTGTAGTTTTTGACAAAAGTTCTTGATTAAAAAAATTGCTATAATAATTATAAATGTATTAAATTTGAATAAAGTGATAAATAATTACATACAAAAAAAAAAAAAAAAAAAACTCTAAACAAACACACACTATTTATTTATATATTTATTGAAAGTATACAGTCTGGTACATCAATGGTTACATTACTAGAAATATTTAAGTTTATAGTTGAAATATCAAAATACAATCAAAATATATAATAAGAAAAAACAGCAAACATTTATAATGATCTAAAAATTTATAATTAAAGCAACCATCCTTAAAAAAATTAAGAGAATATACGATATTTATAAAACAGAATTATAAAACTTATACATCAATATTATGTGATTCAGAAATCTAATATATAGAAACAATTAATAGTACAAAACTACAACTTTTGGGGCATATTCGTATAACGCGAATACTTGGTTATACTGTATTATACAAATAAAATATTAAAAGATTTTTACAATCAATCTATTAGTTAATAATGAACAAAAAAAAGTCTTATGTAAACCAAAATAAAAAATCGAGTTTGTAAATGAATAGTTGAAAATCGTAATAATTAGTATGAATAATAAATAAATTAATTAATGAGAGTTTATCATAATTATTAACATGATACAAACAATTTCCAAGTTAAATTTTAATAAATAAAATTTAGGTAAGTTTTGGAGATGGAATAATGTCATAAGTTATCAAAGCACTCCTAAAATAAACGCTATTTTCTAAGAGTTTATGTGGTTACAGTTTTTTTAGATCTATAAATTGTAACATAATAATTAGTAATTGATGCAATAGGATTTTTGTTTTTTATATACCAAAATAGAAACCTTGATGTGCTACAGTAGTCTTAAAAATTAAAAATGCACTTTACTTTTTTCGATAGTTGGTTGTTAATTAAAAGTAATAAAATATATATATATATAAATGTATAGTTCAAGATTGATTTGAAAAACTTAGAATTAAAAATTCGTATTGATAAAAACCAAATTAATATAATCAATAATACATTATAATTTAGTTGTATTTGTTTATAAAATATAATAACTGTATTTATAATTAATTTATATCTGTACTCTATGCCCACCGGGTGTTTATTATTTATAAATAAATAAAAATAAAAATAACCTACTTTAACTTTTTAGCTAGGTGTCTACATAATATTTTGAAACGTGTTTTTTTAAAAAGTTTTCATTTTTTACAAAACATGACTTTCTATATAAAACAAGCTAAATAATATTTATAAATAGAGTGTAGTACGATGATCAAACGTAGATATTTCAATGTATAATTTTCAGTATCCTCGATACACCCTGTGTAAAATATGTAGAATACTATGATAAATAGTACCTTAATTATTTGTTATCTTGTTATAATTTAGCAAATAATACAGTATCTATTGTCAGAATAATGTACATACAAGGACCTACCTATTTTAAAACGATCGAAAAATCTAGCAAATGAAACCAACATTTATTCGGTTGACCTATCTCTGACATAGTTAATCGTGAACTCACCTTGTTTCGTGTCGTATTCCCAATTACCCATGTACAGCCCGTATTTTTCGTAGACTCCGGGTTTGAATCCATTTTTCATAGAGATCTTCTCCAACCACTGTACCTTTGATGGCTCGCCCCTACAATGGATTGAAGGCATTTCGAGATGTTTTCGGTCCAAATAACTTTCCAAACGGTGACGAGGACGTACGATTGTAAAATATTATTCTCAATTAGATCCAAAGTGTCGGAGAACTAATACTTTACCGCCGCCATTGCCGCCGCTACCACACGTACTGTTTCTTAGCAACGCTATTCGTTCTTCGTTGTTATTAGGTCAAGTCCGCCAAAGTGTCGATTACGAACCGATGTGTAATAGTTATCGAAATATATCAGAACGAGCGAGCACAACACTTTTTTTTCGTCAGTGGAACGTGATGGAAAGTTTGTATATAAAAACGATTTTAAGGTCATGTAGCGAATTGATCGGTGTTGAGTTTTGATGACGGTGGTAGGTTATAATTAGTTATGCTCAGGTATACACATCAAAATATACTCGTATATATTATAATATCATTATAGGTAATATGCTCTGATATAATATGACAAAAAAATTAACTGATATTATAAAAATAAAGAACACCTTACATAGTTTATGGATTATTAATAATAATATTAAAACACAGCCTATTTATGTTATCGAAGGAAATAAATCTTCAAATAAAAATCCTTAATCACCACTATGATGAAAACAAGAAAATTAATTTTTATTGGTAAATACTTTTTTTTTTTTTTGTAAAATTGCTAAATTACTATTTTATATACAAACATTGAAGTATTAAATATAATATAATACACATGCATACATTCATATGCGATGTTAACTGGGTCTTAAATGAAATCATCAGCGAAGACATATTTTATAATTATGTGTTGAGTTAGTGAATACCACATTTGCCAAGTTCAACAAGTTCTATACAACCGTATAATATTATGTATGCCGTAGACAGTTATTGTACACACATATCCAATATTTAAGTATATACATATATATTATATATAATATATAATATGTTATAGCAAATGGTGAAACACTTAAAAACTTTAACGAAACTTTCCTATGGCGCTTATTCAAGAGCCTTCGGGGATGCACGTCGAGTAAATCTGGCTGAAATTTTTATCGAATCTTCGCCTAACGGCTATATAATATTACTGCTACTGTCTCTGCTTCCGCTATCGCTAGGGATTACATAAAGCTGATATTCCTGTAAAATTCAATATTAACAAGAATTTTCAACGAATAGACTATAAAAAACGAGTTCGCGTCGTAGATGGAAAAAAATAATAAAAAACGATTTATTCATTTCACTTGTACGTAATCGTATATGATGGTATTGTATTATATTATATTTTGCGAATGGCGTCTGTTCGTTCTCTTTATAGTTTCGATGTGACAGTGACCGTGTTTGTTCTGCTACGGAATAAATAAATACGCGTATTGTAATTCGGTATAGTGGAATATAATTTATTGTGTACATTGTTTACGTAAAATGGCTTATAGGAAGTATCCAACAATTTTAATCCCTATATTATAAAATAGAATATGCGATGGTGCTAAAAACAATATTTGATTATTAAACATTATTATGATGCCGATTATACATATATATATATATATTATTAAAATTATAGCAAGGTTTTATTTTTTATGCATATTATTCCCCTGGTCATAGAACTATAAAACAGTTTTACTGTGGGAAGAATATCAAAAATTTTTGACGTTATAACATAGTTTTAAATATTCTAACATCCACGACTAGGTTAACTTGTTTGTTTTAAACTTCCATGTTATCAATGATACCAAATTTAAGAATTTTTTTTTAAATATTCATCAAATTACGATAAAATCATCTTACACATTATACATGATTCGATATTTTAACGTTCTCCAATAATTATTTAGTTTTAATACAAACTAATGCTGTAACACAAGCGTGAAGTTCGTCTATAGTTTTAAAATATCTACAACAACAAGTATTTTTATTTGATAATATTTATAAGCATTGCTATATAAAACAAAATATATTATGCATTTTTGCATTTTATACACACACACATATATATATATACATATATAATATTTTGTTATTGAATTATACTAAAATGTATAAGTGGTTCTTAGATAAATTAAACAATGCACGTATAAAACTAATGATCTGAAAAACATATTACTATACTGGTAAAATTATTTTTGAATGATGAACATTTTAATGGATCAAATATTATAGTAATTTGTATAAATCACTATTAAGTGCTTTATCCAGACAAAGAAATTATGACAGGCAATTATCGTATATCTTCTTATTCCTTGTAATAAAATTCGATTTCATTCCACACCAAAAAATCTATTTTTCTGACTTGACTTTAATGATAATTTTATTTATTGTAAATCGAAAATATACACTCTTTTTCATATCTTTATTTGTTTGGATTTAAGTTAAATATAAAAGAAATGACACGTAATAAAATGACTGCAATTCTTAACATCTAAAAAAAAAGTATGAAAGTTATTAATAACTCATTTTTTAAACATGTTAAATATAATTATTGAATCTTTTAAGAAGTTTTATACAATTATAGTAATTATTTATCCATTTATTTATTAATCTTATAATAAAAGAAACAATATAGTGGTGCTATAAATTTTGAATTTGCATCAAAAAATAAGTATATAAAAAATAAGTATGTACTGAATATTGTCGTATTCGCACTCCTCTGCATTATACTTGTATACTTAAATACTTTTAATTTAGTACTTAATATTTCATAATAATATCTTTATTTTTTTTTTCAATCATCACCACTACAATATTTATCTTACATATTCACTAATATATTATGATCATATAAAAATCAATAAGCATTTTTTTTTTTTGCATATTGATTAAATAATTCAATTCATGCTAAATTAGTTAATTTAAAATTAACATTAAGTAATATATTATTACAAACCATATCTAGATTATACATGCACGGATTACTGTTTATTAATTATTTAGAAACTGTTATATACTTGAATTTTATAGTAGTTTTATTAAAATGTTTACTAACCCTTACAATATAATACTATTTATTCCTGTATACCTAATTTTACTTAACATTATAATACGGTAATTGGAAACCATGTATCTCATGTGTAGCCATGTATATATATTATCGACTACCTATATCACTATGTTTTTTGAAATATCAGACTTTTTAATTTGGTCCTAAATCTATGTTAATTTACTTTTAAATACCTGCATTATTTAATGAAATTTTTAATTCAGGAAAAATTTATGAATTTATACATTATATTAATTAAAATATAAAATATTAGTCTTGTACACTTCCTTTTTCTAAAATTTATATATTTTTACTACCTTCATAGTTCATGTACATATTAAAAATATATCTATTATTTATGTAGGTCATACTTCAGACTCTACAAAAATTAAATCATTTATTTGAAAACTACAAATTCTATTAAAAAAATCACTGAGTATTATTTAATATCATATCAATACTATCAAATAGACCGCAAACTCTAAACAGATTATTGCTGAAATAAAAATATACCTTGATCAAAATTAAATATTTATTTTTATTTTTTATTTATTTATATATTTAGGTAATCATATTATAAATAATTATAATTTAATTAAAATTAATTGTTATCTGACAATAGCTTTATGTTCTTTTATGTAGGTATCTACAATTATTATTTTTTATTGTATAATAATTTTGTTAATATGTACCACCCTATTTTTACATTTTTTAATATGTTTATTTTTCTATAATCAATAGTAGCTAGGGGTCTATTTAAATTAATTCTCTTGTTACACTTCATAGTTGATTGTGTTATTATTTTCTACGCTAACATCGTCTTTCATTATAACGAACGTGTAAATAACATGTAATTATTTCTATAAATTCAAAAGACATGCTCATGATCTAATATCTTTTCTAACGAAGGAAAGATTTTTCTTACCTTTAAGCTTCAGATTAATTTGTTTGATAAAGGTCTAGAACTAAATTAAGAACTTAATAGCATACTATTAACTATTAACGCTGGGAAATGTGAAGCCAACGGTATAGTATTTTGTATTATGGAAGTGCTCAGTGTCCGACGAAGTTTTCATTTTTTCCAAAAATTAAATATACTTAACTAATTATATGTGAAACATTATTTAGAAAGATATAAACTGATTTAAATTTTTCAAAACGTATTGTTCATTACTTTTTTCTCTTAGACACTATACCATAAACCAAGTTTATTTTCTTTTTTAACGGCAATTATATTAAAAATAAAATCTAATAAAATCAAAGCTATTATATTATACGACTATTGTACTGAATCAAACTGATTAATTCAACTATCTGCAATAATATCATAATATTATTATAGTGTAATACCAATGTATATGTGTATATCAATCCAAACTATTCAGCATTCAAATCCCAATTTATGAGTTTTAGGGACTTTTATAAATAATCACGCTGTAGTATAAAATAGTATCCATTGAATACTCTATTTGTATTATTATGATGTATACAATTAAATAAAATTGAATAGTTTATGATCATTCTATCATATTTCGTATACGACTTAAAATCCAAAGAGATTAATAATAATTGTACATTTCATAGTGAATAGTGATATAGGACATATACAATATAACAGGTATATACTAACATAATACATAATAATAATAATATACCTATATATATATATATATATATATATATAAATGAGATAACCAAATACATCACAAGTATTTATGAATAACATATATATAACACACATATATAATATATTTCAATATTAAATTAAAAATTCAATTTAAAATCGCTTAATGCGATTCATTCCATAAAAAAAATATATATATATATTAATGGAACCAACCAAAACAATAACAGCATTATATTATATTAAAATACATGCCGTGTATTATATATGAATAAATTATGGTTTGTTTAGCGCGGCTGACAGTGTCGATAGCAATTGATATTTCTGTGAATACTATGAATAAGTCGATAACAGTATAATATATTCTCATAATGCCCATCACATTTCGGTTTACTTCATTATTTTTGGGCGACGGACCGCATGCATTGTATGGCATATCAAAGCACGTCCTCAAAAACAATCTGACAAAAAATTTACGGCACACAGCGAAACTTCATCATGCGTAAAACAATATTATATCAACATATAATGGTGGTATCGTTTTGTTTGAGTGACGTTTGGTGGCCACACTCTCTGTATCTCTCTGTGTGGTATATTAATAATATTATGCATTGACGAACGTATAATAATTATTGTCATCAGTGAATAGTCTATGGATTCAATTGTAAAGGTTCATGACCAACCGAAATCCTTTACGGTAATAAATAATAGCCTTTGCCTGTGCATATGTAATAATAATATTAACGATAATAAATTCGTAGATAATACTCACTAACTCGGACCTGTGCGTTCTATAATATTACTATATAATATTTATATGGCTGGTATAACCGTGTTGACATACTGCGAGAGCATATGATATGAACAACTCGAATAGGTTGGGTTCATACGGTGAGAAAGTAATATCCTGTAAATAACAGGTACCAACTTGTTCGTTTAAATACGTTTTTTTTTTAATGTAAAACGACTATACCTATCACTGAAATTCCTGTCATCGATTCTTATATATATCAAATACATAATAAAACGACGTGACGCGCTTATTAAATTAAATGATAAAAAAAAACCATTTAATAAACGCAATATTAAGCATAAAATATGTTTAACAACATTGCACATTTAAAACGAAACTTTTTAAATTTATCGTATAAGGTATTACACACAGTATCTATTTGTACACTCAGTTGTCGACAGTTCATCTGGTCCGACTGGTCCACAGTAAAAGCTCCATTAAAACTACGAGTATAACAATATTAATTTTATCCGTGGTGCAATTAATTTATTTAAATATTGGTTATCGGAGAAAATATTTGAAAACGTATTAAAGTTGTTAAAACAATAGTAGGTAACTTTTAATAATTCCCAAATTTCTTACTAAGCACCAAACTATTTATCTTAATTATTATTATTATTGTTAAGACAAGTATTATCAACAGGTCATCGATACGTCATATATTTATGCATGCATATAATATACTTATATAATTATAATAATAACTATACATATTATAATTTATATTTTGTAAGTACTAATTATATAAAAATAAAGTTCATTATTATTTAAAAAATCATAGACTTTTATATTGAGCAAATTTTTTTACTATTTTAAAATACCTTTGATGCTCTGATACATTTTCTGAATCGTGTCGTTAAAAATATATTTTATTTCCAATCATGTGATAGCTGAATGAATCCACATAGTTAGTGTTATAGCCTTATAGGCAATGGAATAAATAGGGTAATGTAGGTAAGAAATAAAGCTTCATTGTGGAAATGGGGATATAATGTATATAGAAGGCCATTTTCTTGGATTAAATCATAGAAAAAATTACCCCTTCAGAATACTGAGTATTTTTTTTATCTTATGAGAAAAGTGTTCTTTTAATATTTTTTACATCTTAGTATTATTATTATACCTAATACTACTTATATTTAGACATAGTTCAATGATTAAATGATTCGATACTCATTATAGTTTACATAGTATGTAGAATAAAACTACTATACTGTAATTATTTTACTTTGAAAGGCTCTTGAGACACATGGATGGACCTGGAAAAATATTTTAAATAAAATTAAAGACGGTTCTTTAAAACATCAGTTAATAGTAGGTGTTAGTAGATATTTTACCAATACATATTGCACTCCATAGCAAGGTAAGTATAGAGTTTGTTAATATCTATTTCAAGATTCAATCCAAATTAATTGTTATTATCGTCACTTATCCAGTTTTAAATGGATACGACTACGTGAGTGCCACGATGTAACATAGGTATAATACCTATACTTTAGCCCGATATTTATATTAAACTGCTAACAACATGTGAACTTCACGTGGGGAACAATATTACTACTTTATATTTGAAAGTTGTAAAAGCTTATACAAACTTTTGAAATGAGATATTAAGCCACATTTTTATGTACGTGCAAACTACGTGTATTAACTTTAAAATTTGAATCAAATATTTGACCCGAAAACTAGAATTTTTCACTCATTAGGTAGGTAAAGTCTTTATGTTTACCTTATACGAAAATAAACTTTTGAATTATTTATATTATAATATACTATGGAATATGGTATCCATAAACAAAGTTCATAAATTTTAAGTAAAAATATTAAAATTTTAATTTCGTTTTCTGAGTAGCTTAGTTTTAATACGAACAATTTTCAGAATTATAAGATAACTTATCGAATTATCAGAAGTTTAAAAATTATAATATTGCTTTGATTCAAATTATTATTATTATTATTATTAGTATTACCAATACAATTTAAAGTCCTTATTTTTTGATAAAATAAAGGAACAAATAACTAAAACATTTAATTCTAACTATCATAAAAATTAATTAAAATATAATTTGATCCTCTTAAATAAAAATACTAATTCTATTCATATTTTATAATTGTCTTGAAGCACTGAAGAGATTAAATCTTGTGTTTTAATTGGTTAACTAAAAACAATAAAACAAAAAAACAAATTGTACTATTATCGATGATTATGCTTTTGAGGCTAGTCAACACTCTTATACATATATATATATATATACGTACAAGGAAACTTCAAATCTAATTACTTGAACAATAAACGGTTTTGATATTGTCAAATGCACATTTCTCATTTGAAAATAAATTTATCTATACCACCGTCTCTTTTGCGCCATTTACTTAGATTATTATCGAGTAAATCAAAAACTATTGTATTGCGTGTAGTCAAATAGCAAATACAGCCACTTTACAGATCCACAAATAAGGTAACGAATGGCAGATAAGCAAATCAAAAGACCCAAAAAATATACATATATTTCTAGGATTAGTATGTTTTTATACCAATATTTATAATATTTAAAATAAAACTAAGGCAAGTATGTGGTATAATATATTGGGTAAAATTTGTTTAGTAAACTTTCTCAATAAAACAATAAAAAATAAATAAATTTTGTGCATACATGTACTTTATTTTTGTTCATTGAATAAATTGAAAATAAAAAAGTGGATAGTAGATAAATTTTAAATAATAATATTTTTGACTTATAATAAAATAACTAAAATTGATATTGTTTGTTTAAAATTACTTTAAACATCACATTTTATCTGAATTTAAACTTCAAATATTTTATTAAAACAATGTAATTATATATATTTTTAGATTTTTAGTTGCTATAATATGAACATTTATGAGGGACTTTGTATTAAATTCTTAAGGATTTTGATCGAACAACATTTGTTTGTCCAAATGTACATAAAAACAATTAAGTCTAAAAAACTAGATCCAATTTTTTTATCAAAAACTACCGTCAAATAAAAAATAAACACTTAATATCGTTGTAAAATCAATACATTCATTGCCTCACTTAGAATGTAAAAAATATCCATAGTGTTATTCATTTATATTATGTATATCACCCAAAAAAAATCACATTATGTGGATACTAAAATCTGTCACCTAGTAGTAGTAAAATCCAAACTCAGATCCGTGCAAAATGTGTAGAATGATATAATATTTATTAATATACAATATATTTTAGTAACCATTTATGGAGATCGGTCCTCGAAAACGCTGTTAATGAAATATTCAAAACGGTTTGCCGTGTGGCAGATAACAAAAGGATGTTATTGAACGACTTCGGGACGTTTTCAGGGGGGTTAGGTTGAGGGACTACCATTATTATATCGGACGGACGGACAGACGCGGCAACGGCAGCAGCAGTAATAGCACCTCCACCGCTAATTTCTGGTGATAAATGACGAACGACGGATACGGCCAATAATCCGTTTTTGTGTATGACCTCCCATCCCTACCGCTACCGCGAACACCAGAGTTTTGCATTTGAAAGGCCATAAATTATATTATAATATACTATATACATTGTACTCGCGTGCGATAACCACTGTGCGCCCGTGTACAATAATATCTTCATCCACCGAAAACAAATCTCCCCGAAAATGTGTATAAATTATTATTTTTATTATTATTATTGTTACTACGCACAGTTTCGCGGACGGGCTGGACGACAACAGTCGATCGAAAAACTGATTAAGTGTTGTTCAGCTGAAAAAATAAATGGCCTACGGTTTGTAAACGCGGAGATGAGACTTATTGTGTGGATGGAACACAAATAGTATTTTTAATGTCGCTGATGAATGATCACGTTCGTTTGAAATGTCCAATGTTCCGGTCACGATTACCAAATAATATCGATAACGCAATGTACATTATTTTTTTATATTATTATAAGATTCCTGAGTTTCCTGTAACTCGCAAACGCCAAATACATTTCAACGTACATGTAAATAAAAAAGTGCAGTTATTATGGTGGTGCCTCATCTACATTTGTTCGATATTTCGAGCTTAAATTGCCTACTAATATTATGTATTGGGTAATAAAAGTACTATTAACCAACCAAAATTCGATTAGAAAATATATACAATATTAATAATATATTATATACACAACCCCCCTCAGTGTGACCTATATAGTTTTTACTTAAAATTGAAGGTAACGTAAAGTTATATGCTCATATTCAAATGCTACAATATTAAAAATGTTATTTTGATATACATTAAATGGTAATAGTTGTTTATATTTTTTCTACGATAGTTAAAAATTTCAATTTTACATTTTTTACTTATAAAAATGAAAAAAAATATCGAAAATTGTATGCATTTGATTTTTCCGTTCAACTGAGATTTTAATCACTATAATATGTGAACGTGATAACAAAAACATTAACCGTTACGGTCGAACTTATTTAAAATACAATGAGTGTATAGTGTATACTAGAGAATATTGCATAATTTTATTTATCTCGATAAATGAAGAAAATAAAACGAAGAGTTTAAACGCACACTCGAATCACGTTCTAGATTCCTGATCTTTTGAGACTCGTTATAATGATCGTTACTGGGGTTTGGAACACTTGTTTAACATTTTTTTTCGACATAAAAAACCGTGGTCGGCGAAACATCGAAATAGCACGTATGCCTGTAAAATGCAAAATATTGGTATGGTTTCAAAACGATTCCTCTACTAAGCTTATAAATTATAATACTGAACGTATGTTGTATTATTGTTGTATGTTAAATCTACGTCTGAGCATCGACGTCATGTAGTATTATACAAGTATAACTAACAATATTATTTTCTATTCAGCTTTTCCATAGATTTCTATAAAATAATTCACGGTTCAAAACATTTTGAACATAACAGCTGCTAACCACTTAAGTTTATACTTAAGCCAAATGATTTAATATAATACTGATGTCAATGGAAGTATGTAAAATAGCTAATATTATATCAGCGATATATTCAAGAGAGTTCTTGGTGCTCATCCTCGTCAAACTTCGAAATTAATAACTAAGAAAACATAATTACTAGCAGAAACCATTGTGGTAAGATATCAAAGGTGCTCTGAATGAGTGGATGTGAACGGTGAAGATGTTGTTGGTACAATCTCGAAGTTAGCATTTAAGCACATTTTAATGTGAACGTATTAAGTATGCTAAAAATCAAAACACGAACCACGATTCTTCGATCGAACAAGTAGCTTTTATAAAAAATACTGCTATTCACTACACCATAAATGGTGTATACTTCGAATTTTTCCCTATTATATATTAATATATGAATACATAATTTATATTATCATATTAATAAATATAATATATTTATATATTTAAATATTAAAATAATGAAAATAATATGTATTTTGAATTATAAATTGATTTTTAATGATATATACGCTATGAAGAATTGTTTCAGCTAATAAACCAAACTTAGGTTTATAATCAATAAATTTCAATTCTATAAAATATGTTTCACTAATATCTGTTTCTAAACGATTTCTAAAATTAATTTTAAAGTCTTTCTCACTCAATAAGACTATAAGAATCACGTTTTCAGTTGTAATAATATTTTTATTAATGTCTTTTTTTTCCAATTTGCTACTCAAATTACTATGTAAATTCATAGAATTATTATTAATGTTTTGGAAAAATGTTGTTTAGAAAAAAAAATAATTTTGGTAGTATACTATAGTGTGCATATTAAAATTAAAATTACTATTACATATGAAAACAGTGTCAAATACAAGTAAAAATATAACTTTAACACTACAGTGGCCAAAACAGTATTTCGAAGTTTTTAAAAAAATAACATGTTTGAGAAGATTTGTCGAGAAGACAACATTGAATATTATGACGAGGAAGATAATGTAATACGTTATTTTCGATACGTAACGTGCGTAAATTCTCGTACATACGATAGAAGAAAATTTAAATGTAAATTCGTGTACTGTGCGCCAAAGTTGAGACGAACGCGTGTAAAACGACGAAAGTGAACAGATAATATTAGGTTAAGGGTGGACGGAGACGATGGCTACAAGGAACACGCAAACATAAACATTTACATATTATACATATATATATATAGGACTGATACGTATACGTGTGTTTAATACGTATAAAGAATGTGTGTGTGTGTGTTTGTATCTGTTATTTATATTATTATTATTATATATATTACGTATAAGACACGTGCCCTGCCGACAAGTAAATATAATATTCCCGAGCATACTCCGCACCGACTGTGATAAAGTTCGTAGCTGAAATTTTTTGACGTTCGCCGAAAGCTTATACGACGCGGTGGCGGCGACGACGATGAGTCTGCCGGTTGTTAGCGGTGCGATCTGCTGCTCGTCGTAACTCTTGTAATCCCGTTTGCTTATTCAGCACTGTCGGCGGCAATAAATTACGCGAGGTCTTCGCGGGTATACATTATAATATACATATATATATATATATATTATAAACATATTGACTGTGATGCGGCCGTACTAACCCGGGATAAAGACTATATTATAATATACGTACGTATAAGCGATTTAAAATACAGGAAATAACACTTTATTTTATTAGGAAAACGTACCGTGGGGTCGTACCTACGCACAGCTCGAAAAACAATGTACGGCGTAATAATCTATACGGGCCACGGTGTAGCTACCTATAATAATAATAATATATTATAATATACCTACTTTAACCTAACCACCGCAAATCAACCGAATCCAACGATACCCGCGCGTGCGATGCAAACGGTCGTTTTGCAGTAGTGTCTGAATAGTATTATATTGTTTTGCTGTTATTTTTTTTGTACTCTCAGTAGTAGGACCTAAATATTGTTGTCGTAACAATATTATTGTGATTATGGTGGTAGGCACACTCATAACAATATCCATAAATGTGTATATTAATATACGAGTTTAGTTGTTGTTTTATTCGAATACATATTATTATATTACATTCACCGTATAAAATAAAGAAATAAAAAAAATTGGTTATTAGTGAATTAAAAAAAAAACGATTATTCTTAGTTTTTATGTTATTATTAATAGTATTACTTATTTACTTGCATATATAGTGTATACAATATCATTTGCTTTACAATTCTAAAATAATTCTTATCCCGAGTTCAACATCTTCATAGTAAGTACTATGTGTTCACGACAGTTGTAGTACTGCTGTTTGATATTGTGGGTGAAAACGTAAAATTATATTACATCTGTTCCGTGTAATAAATTGTCTTCTCTAAAATACATGTATGCATACGTATTTCCATTTCTGTATACGCGTCAAATTATATTTTATTTTATATTTATATATTATATAAAGAAAAGGATATTATATATATATATATATATATATTATACAGTTTCAGTAAATATTCTTTTTAGATGGTACCACAATACCTCGAGATAATATCACGAGCGTATTTTTTTATTTAATAAAATAGGTAATAAACATGACTTCCTAGATCCAATCGTTGCTTTTTCGTGTGTTCAATTTATTTTCAAATGAGATAGAATAAATATGAATATCTATTTAAATAGTTAAAATGATAATGTTATTCTACATATTAAACGTGTTTTGTTAATTTTCGACGTGCATTTTGTGTTCAACGGTTATTACTATGTCTTCTTTCAAACGAAATCTGAATAATGTAATAGATAAAACATATTTTTACTTTTTGTACATTTTTAACATTATAATTAATACAAAATATAAAACCAGTAATATTGAATGATATAGTTTAAAAAGTTAATAATGGAAAATAATATGGTTGATATTCTCAATTCACTAAATAATATAATACACAAAACAAATGATGAATGTTTAATTTAAAATTGTTTTATTCGGATAAAATATATTATAATATATTTATGTAAAATGTATTTTTAACAATAAATACATGTATACCTATATATATATATATATATATATATATATTGTAATTAGTGTAATTAAAAAAAGCTAAAAATTGAAATAAAAATGTGTTTCTGTAATTTAAAATATTGAACGCTACACAGAAGCTGCAGTTGCAACGATTTGATATCTCAAACCGTTTTCTGGTGGCAGAGGTCGGGCATTTTAGTGCTTTTAAAATGAAAAACCTCTACATACTATATAATGTATAGTACATCGGCCCCTTTTACAAAATTACAGACATTTTGCCCGAGTGGTCAAACTGTCGTAGGCGGTTTTCTGCATCCGGTACGCATATAATATATATATATATATATATACAGTTTTTACGGTATCTGCTACAATTCACACGTTGCGTGCCGCCACGGATACGATAATCCTTAGTGCGCACGATAAGCCTACAAAAATAATTGCGCATTGCGGATGGATCAGCTGGCGGTCTTTTTGTCGTGGAAAGTTTGATTTCAATTTTGAATCGAGGAATAATCGATTTATAATATTTTAAAACGACTACATTATCAACATCAGAAACGACTCCTACAAATGGTATACAATTTTAGGCCCACCGAGCAATTTTATATGATAACATAATTTATTTAATTATCATTATTATTATATTAACTCAAATTACCTACTTCGTGATGACCTTGGTCGATTTTATGTTTCAATGGTTAATGGGATGGTGCTTGAAAGGGATTAATGAAGGTTAGTCTGAAGTTTTAGTGGGAAAATACAAAACTGTCTAGTGCATGAGATAAATACTTTTAAAATGTGTTTTTTTAACGAGGTTCAATTATAATACCATTGAATATCTCCAATTATTTATCTACTTTAATATAATAATATGATAAAATAAATTATATTGTAGAGAAGAAATAGATAGATTCTACACTTATTTTAATATTAGGACTTAAGGAATTATTTGTATGCAAGAAGAAAAAACAGCTTATTTATTTCATTTTCTAAATATTTAAGTTATTCACATTTTACTAAATATATTTTAAAAGACCATTTAAAAATTACAAATGATCAAAGTTTACCACAATATAAAAATCATAAAAAAACTAGAACATAATTGATTATTACAATAATATTTAAGATAACATATTCATTTTTCTGTTTTATACTGATAATAATATAGTATATAAATTGTATAGGTTATTTAAATTTAAAAGTAAAAACGTATTTACGAAATGTTTTAATTTTATCCAATATAAAATACCTTATATTATATAAAATAAAACTATCACAGTCAATAAAACTTTATATTGATGAATTTAATACGATCTAACATCAAATAATTATATAATAAATCATTTAATGATTGCGTGACATTATCGTATAAAACAAAAATTTCTCATATAACAACCCCTTTATAATTCACCATTAAAAGCCACCTTTATAATAACCATATGGTAAGTTAGTCTCATGACAAAACGTAGGTATTCCTTTGTAATTTATTATTTTATAATTTTGTTGGTTACTTTCGACTATGCAGAACTTTGTATATTTGTGCGAATGTCTCGGAGGACATAATAAAAGGACGTGGCACTATATTATATATATATATTTTTTAATGTATTGTTGGTCCGCTATATCTGAATAATAACGAACGTACATCCGGAATATAGCTTCTGGATAATTTTATTAAATACTTAACTGTCAAATTAATAAAAGTTTGGACGAATTTATGGCACTGCGACCTCTCGGTTTTATATTTTAATTTTACTACTCACCTCTGCATGCAACCTTACACCATGGTGTAGACAACGAGAGGGATATTTACAACCATGCAATAACGTCAGTTCAAATGTAATAATATCATCAGACAGAAATTTAGAGTTTTATTATTTTCATTTCGTTGTTTAATATCATTATTATTATTATTATTTACTTCCGTATCGTTTGGTGTAGTGTATTAGTGTATACTTTATACAATTAAGGACTTGCAAGCATATGGTGACTCTTGGTTGAATGTTATGTAATTTAGAATCAATACAGAAAACATTATCTTTATATAATATTTATCTACCACATATAAATGTAAAATGAAACAATAATATGAAAATAAAGTCTCTACATTTATAATAAATAAATTCAACACCGTTGTCTACATTTATTGGCTAAAGGTATTTACCCCACTGATGGATGCGTTTGAATACTTTTCTATTATTTATGAAATAATCTGAATTCAAGCCTAAAAGTAAACAAATTTTTAGATTTAAAGTATAAAAATAATATATATAATATACAAAGTATACAAAGTGACTCTAATTGTATGATTCGGTTAAGTTGGATTAGTTAAATTTGTAACACACCAAACTTGAACCAGTGAATAAAATTTATTCTCATGATATTTTTTAAGACAAAAATTAACCAACTATTTTTCAAACCAATAAATAATGATTTATATACAATGTTTTAAAACAGTTTCGATACTTTTCAACGTATGCAGGTCATTTGGTAGTGGAACAAACTCATCGGTTCGATAAAAAAAAACATACTTTCAATTTATATTTTAAGTGGAAAATATTGCCAATCATAAGAACTTTACAGTCATCATAAATATAATAAATATTATTTATTATATTTGCAATTAGTGTTTAATATATCAGTTATATAAATGTTAAAGAATTCTAGTGAAAATTGGTTGTTTTACGTTTAATATTTTTTTCTCGTATCCGTTATTTGCTTTCAAGTTAATTTGAAAAAAAATTAAAAAATATATGATAAAAATTGTATCTACAAATACCTATCTATATAGTATATACCAATTACAGTCATAATTTGCAAGTATAAAAAAATTAATTGGAATACTAAATATTGACGGATGAACACAGTTAAAACATTTTTTATAATTTAGATATGTACATATTGTATATATTATTTAACTTTTACACTAAATTCTGAGTTTATTTTCATTTTTAGTTGTTATATAACAAATATTTTACTACAAAAGGTAATGATTCTATGTAATAAAATAATAAAACTTCACCATGATTTGTATGAAATTCGGTATGGTCTGAATGTCTGAAATTTTTTTTTATTTTATCAAAAAACTATTTCTTTGAATAATGAAAACATATTTGGTTTTATTATTTTACAACCTTTACACCGTTTTTATTTTTTTTATATTACGCCATTCTTTTTTGTTTTTTGGTTTAGTATAATATAATATTATTGACTCATTTGTTATCGATAATATGAATAATATTTATGTTCTACTACATTTGTATGCATGTAATAAATATAATATAAATTCATAATAATACCATTTAAAACGCAAAATGCAAAAATAGTAATAAAATATATTTTAATTCTTTTAAAAAAATCATTAGTAACTATACAGCCACATCATAAAAAAAACAAAAAAATAAAACACCTAAAAATATTCCAGTTGAAGATCAGAAAATAAAACTCTTAGAAACTTCCTACAGTTTTTAAAAGTTTTAAAACAATCAAACAATGCAACTGAAAAATCAGGCTTGAGAGGAAATCGAACCGTGATTATACACTTTTCACTGCTAAGACCATTTTATGTTTACAATTTACTGAAGAAAAAACATATTGTAAGACAAGTCTAATCCATTTATATTTAGAATTAAATATAATAGTTTTAGAATTTAGATAATATTATATTGTTGAATGAAGGACCAAAGACTGTTTTTTTGTTAGATAACATCCATAATAGGAGTTATAGTATGTTCTATGTTTTTATAAAGGAAATTTACAAAAAAATATAAGTTACATAAAATATACAATAAATTTTTTTCGTCTAATAATTTATATCGACTTTTTAGTAAGCTACTTAATTTATAAATAACGATCAAACTTGAAGAAAACCTAACCGTTATTGTTTTGTTTTATAGGACATGCCACACGAATAGGGTAAATGGACTCAACTATAAGACCTTCTATACTGCCGTAAAGATAATCATCGTCGTAAAAAAAATTGCCCAATAAAAAAAAAACAATTCAACAATGGTAGATAATATAGTCGTAGTCAACATTATTATCATCAGTAAGATAATTTTTTATTTTTTTCCCCCGTGTACAGTGGACATTAACTAATTATGTATTAAATGAAAAAAATACTTTTATCATTATTTATTATTTAGTCATGTTATTATAAAAAACAAGCGATTTTCGACTATTTAATTGTACGCCTCACGTAATTTCCGGAATTGTATTATAAAGTATAATGAATGAAATAAATCATATACGAAGATTAACATTTCATCAGCTCGTCATTATTTGTATGTTTTAGTTAATTTTATGATTTTTGTTATCGTTTTTTTTAATACTACAGTAGGCACTTATCATAATGCATAATAAAATTATATTAATAATACGTTCATAACAAAACAAAATGTGTGCCAAAAACGTTGGTAGTCTCTGAATTAATTTCCAATGGGCTTTCGTTTTAATCAGACTCGTTCAATGAGCTCGAATACTTCGGATATCGATTAATAAATTTGAATGTCTAATTCATTATTTTAAACTGCTGAAAAAGAAATTAAAACCTTGAAAATATACTAACTAGCAAACACAACAATATCAAGAAGTAGGTAATAAACACAATATCATATATATATATATATATATATATATATGAATGTCTCACGCATCGACTGTGATAATAATAACATGGCTGAATCACTTTTTTGCAATATTCTAAATCTTGGAATTACTTCCAAAGAATTTCCGCATCGTGTAACGTTATACGTTCAAGTTGATTATTATTTATCTTGAAAAACACACCTTTTTATTTTTATTCAAATAGAGACAAATATAAGTACACTCTATATGATCATTAAAAAACCATTTAAAATGTATTTTACATATGTCTGGAAAAAACATTTGTGACTAGACACTAGGCAAGAATGTAAAACAAAATTAAATATATATATATATATATATGTATATATTATATATAATATATTTATTTTATTTTTCAATTTAAAAATGACTATAAATTTAATACAATTAGGTTATATAAAATTATTGGTAAATCATAGATTTCCACTGTTTAATCAAACCTATCATAGTTAATTTAAAACACTGATAATATTTTTTACCGATTTAAATTAACTTTAAATTACGTTTTTAATTTTTACAATAATGTATAAAAGAGCTATTGCTGTGGGTTCATAATATTTTTATTTAAACGATAAAAGAATTTTTTTCTTTTATTAAATTATAATATCTCGAATACTTAAGAAAACTTTTTAGATCCAATATTTCTCAAATAGGTTTTAGACAATTTTAAGTAATGTGGAGTAAGATAGATATAGTTAATACAATCATAATAGAAAACATGATGGATTGAACGAAGCAAGCGCTCAACTTATAACGATAATCGAATAATATTATAGACACTACAACACTATCCTGTGAAGCTTCCATATAGTTTCCAAACGGAATATCAAATCTTTCAAACACGAGCCTGAACTTAAAAATACCGTACATAATAATAAATAAATAATTATTAATAATGTATTATCGAATACACATTTTTTTCCTCGAAAATATCTACAATTTTCGATGTACGTACACAAAAATATGATATATATATATAATAATATGATAATATAGTTAATCACCGAAGATGACGATATGGTAATAGTAAGATAGGTACGAGCGTGGTTATTAAATATTTTAATAACAGTTCAGTTATTACATTTATGGATGTGAGCAAATCGGATTATCTGAACTCTGTCAGGTTAATTCATGTGGTGTCGTGGGTCCAATATTAAATCCTGCCCCTACGTATTCATAAATCTAACGAAAAAGATACCTTAAGTTAGACCGTCAATTCAGAAAATGCAGATAAATTAATTTGTTACGTGGTGTAGCACTATATTGCATATAACGCCCTACGCGTATAATATATGTCTCATAAGTTCCGTCACACCCTAAGCATTTCCTTTGCGAATGAATCATTTCCAGTGCGGTCTTTTCGACAGTGATCTATGGCTGGGATACATATTTAAATTTAATGTTACATTTTCAAAAAACAGATTTAAAATTAATTATTTTCTAACAGTAAAATAAACATTTTTTTTAAAACCCAGCAAAAAATGCCAAGTTAAAAAATTGCTTTTGTAAAAACTTAAAAAGTTTCAGTTATATATTATACGAAAACCCACATAATATCATTAGAACGAAAACTAAATTTATGTGTAAACAAACCACTAAGTATCGAGAAGAAACCACATTCAATAAATGGTAAGTTATTAATTTGCTGCGGAAACATTTATGTGGTGTTGCGAGACTTATGGGACATATGCTATATAGTCTCCACTGTGTACACAAAATAATATACTTTCAGGAGAGTAGCGATCGATCAAAACATAATAATACGCTTCCTATTTTAGCCGCACGAGAGGGTTATACGTGTCGGGCGGTCGGCCGAACAACCGATCAACCTACCAACCGGACAGCCATCAGAGGCCATCACTCACCATCGGACTTGACATCCACGAGTCTAAAATATGAGTCTAAAATCTATCGCCTCTGCCGCCTTTCACCCTCACCATAATCCCCTATGTAATCTTTGCCAACCAAAAGTTTTCACCGCCCCCGCAAAATGCACTCGAAAACTTTTGCGAAGTACGCGCCGATTAATTGGAAAACTCGTCGCGCGCAAAGTCAAAGACTATACCAGCTCATCTTCGTCCGCTCATAGATTGTCAAAGTTTCATCGAACGTGTTTACAGTTCCAACTATTATGATATTATGATGATGTGCGATCTATATATATATATAACCACCCCCATCGCTACCGTGTTTGTCAACTGTATCTTATTATTATGCCGTGAAACGACTGTCATTTATTTTCTCTTGAATATTTTCAAACACGAAAGGTTAGTTTAAATTTGGAACTCGAATTTTCCAGTTTCTTCTAAAACTAAACCTACTCTTATGAAAATAAAACACAAAATGTACGATATAGATGAACTAGGATGAGTTCATATATTATATTTGTTCTACAATATATCTGTATAGGTAATATTTATAATGGCAGAGATTGAGAATTGTCATTAAAAAAGATAATAATAATAACAACCGAAATCCATTTCACAGTATCTACATCACGATATTTTTCAATAATAAACGCCATGCATATATCCATGAGAAAATTTATATACAAACATTACCCATATAACCATTTGGAATCCGTCCCAAACTTTGATATTTACGAGAATCAGTTCTAAGTCGTATACCAAGTAAAGAACACAAATCTGACTCGTATTTATTACTATTTATTATTATTAACTTAGAACAAAATAACCTCAACACATGTGTGAGCTTACCAAACATATTATACTCCACATTGCCATTGTACTTCCAGACCCACGCATCTCCATCGACCTTAACCACCCCATACGAGCTTGTACCACCATGTACGTGGGTTGGGTGAAATTAATTATGTTTCGAAATGAGTTTAATGTAACTATACGATGTAAATACTAAGTATATACTATTTATAGATTATACAATTATTACGTGCTTCGGTTTGAGTGCGTGTGTGTAAAAAATATACAAGTGTACTTGGTATATAATATTATTATTGAATTATTGAAATCGTGGAAACCGTTTATAACAATGAATTATATTTTCAGTCATCGCGTTTACTGAGAATGTACAACACTGTGTGAAAATTCTTCATTTTGACGATTCATAAGATAAATCTCGAACGCAAAATCAACTCCGCCTTGCAGTTATTATATGACATTTAATGTGAATTTGTTCATTCTCACGCGTTTATCGTTTGTAAGAAGTTTTTCGAAACAGCTTAATGGCAGTTACCTATTATTAGTGTCATCGATAAAATAACATCAGTATGTGATGTAAATTATGAAGTCTGTTCACAAAATATATTATATTATTAATCTCAAGAAAACGTATAACACAATAATACAAATCAATCGTTACTCTTACTCATTCCAATGCCTACATATGGAATAATTTGTTTAAAATACTCATTATCTTAAAAGTACAAATGTTTTAGAAAATATTTTACCAACACTTTTTAAAATTTAAAGTCATTACATTTATAAACAATATTAAAATAACATTTTTGAAAAAAAATTGCATCTATTATAATGTATTATTCTTATACTTTTTCAGATTCACTCTTATAAATGATATACATTTTTAATTGTATACCCTAAAATCTAAATAGAATATTTTCCCAGAAAAATTTAATCTATATGTTTGGGGCAATTGTTTTGAAAGATTTTTATAATGATCATTCCTATTCTTTTTCGACGGTTTTGTTTCACGGTGGGTAATATACTTTTATGTATAGAAGAGAGTAAGCCATACGGAATACTCAATATAATTGTGTTTAAAGGTTTATGTTTTGTTATTGTGTCCCTGTCTCATAGTTAAGTATAACTGAATAGTATTTTAATGGTAATGACTGCTATAACCTAGTATATAAATTATGTATTTTAAGTAATGAGTGGAGTTATAATGGATGTACTTACTAGTTTTACACTGATGTGTGTATTATTTTTTCATATTTCTCCCATATCCTTTGAAATCAGTAAAATATGCTTCAATCTTGAAAGGTGATTTCTAGAAAAAATTTTTAGTAAAATGAGAAAAGTAACAAAATATTTTTTTGTCATTTTTCAAAAACAAACAACCGTTGATACAGCTAATTTCCATCTAATATTTATGTTGGGTACTATCTTCCAGATATGTTTATATTTATTAATAGATATTTTAAATTGTTGTCTTTTTTTCAAAATTTTATTTACCATAAAAATGTTTAGAATATAGTATATAATATTTTTCATGTTCAATTTTTGAATATTCAAAGTTAAAATTTTAATGAAATAAAATATAATATACAATTACAAATTTGTTATTTTATTGTAAATTAAAAAATATTAATCATAAAATAATAAAACATTTTGGTATTACTTTAAATATTAATTTCAATTATAATGTATTTTTAAATTTCATATACATAAAAATGTTTAGAGAAATTAAAAATGAATTCTGTCATTCAAAAAAATAAAATTTAAAAAATGATAACGATAAAAGTGTAACTTTTGTTCAAAAACATTGTTTTATTATTTTTTAGTATTATATGAAAAATATTTATCAAACTGTTATTACTTTTCAAAATAATGAATATTAACTGTTAAAAGACTAACCTGGTATAATTTCTCCTTAGCGATTGCAAGTAAAATACCACGTTTTACCGACATGATGATGGTAATCTGAGTACAGTTGATGATAACCATTACAGGCCACTAGAATAGTCATCATTAAAACGTGCAATGTTTTTGATTATTGGACACGTTTTGAAAACAGTTTTAACTCTAAAAAAACAACATTATTATATACATAATATACCTAGAGTGTCTTAAACTAAATAATCTATACATACGATTATCGATCCAACGGTCGAACAACATTTAATGCAATTTCAGAACGACGTTTTAACGGTGTGGCATTAAGTGAAGTAGAAAATTTTTAATCTAATTTATCTATTTTAATTTAAATAAAGTTATCGAAAAATGTATACAACACTTTCTTGAGAAATGTTGTGCATCGGAACTCAACAATACTAGTAGGTACTGACGGAATAAATTTAAATAATATGAACAATATATTATTTATAAATTCATAATATTTATTATTAATTTTTTGTGAACAACAGTCGAACCAATTCAATATGGGTAAAATGAGTTTAAAATGTACTATGATAACCATCACCGACACCGGGTTGTTCTTGCAATACGGCCAACTGACACGATGCGCGTATTGAATAACAATTATTATCATTATTATATTTATTTATTTTTTAATTCGGTAACTGCAGCAACGTAATATAAAAATTAAGTTTTTTTAAGGAAATGCGAATTTCTATCGATGAAATAACTCGAGAATCTGTAGATGACGTGAACGTGACTGCGTTGTTAAACGTCAAACTATTATTATATTTTTGATATCCAGCACGTCATAAAACAATTGAAACGTCTACATTTTTACAATCAATTCAGTTCTTGGTAGGATTTCAAAAGCCGTACACTGTGTATGAAAGTTAGGTACAACCCGTCATTGGTTTTCATGAATAAATAACCACACACAATATATAATAGTAATAATGTATATTATTGTGAAAAGTATGAAACGACTTGATTTGGATTATTGAGCATTAAAAGTTCACAGGGAAACTCGAAGAGATGGAAAATATAAATATATAAAATAGAAAGGTCAAATTTATTACGTTTCTCTCTGCGTTACAACTTTTATATATATATATTAATACTTTTCTAGACATAATATACTCGTTTGAAAAACTTTTATATCATATACAATGTATACTCTGTACACTCGCAATATCACTAGCTAATGCTGAGGATCAAGACAAAATATTTTTTCATTCTTATAGTATTTAATTTATACACGGCAGAAACTCAAATTACCTTATTTTCCTATAACAATTTTATTACCATATTCGATGAAGTTTGATGAATACAGAATACAAATAAAAACAAAATATATAATATATTACATATTCTTTCCTGTAAGTTTCTTTGAGGCATTTAGAATTCAACAAAAATATCTTTCCTCCACGTGTGATATCTAATATTATTCGAGTATAAAGAACTTTAATTACATTATTACAATTTATATTTATCAATGTATACAATATAATTAAGCTAATTTATTTATAGAAAAAGAAATTTGTTTAAGGAAAAGTGGGAATTCCCGATGTAGGTTAAAATGAAACCAATCTTTTATTCTCAGTTGTAAATGTTTCGATTTCAAGTAAAATACTATTTTATACTAGGTAGGTATTATATTACTTTAAAAGTAATCAATTCTAATACTCTGTATGATGTTACATAATATTATGTGTTATGTATTCTCACCGTTCATATAATACCATATATTTTTACCGCTGTACCGGTAAAAAAAGATTATTAAAATAGCGTCACACCAACATAATGATATTTTTCATTAGATGTATAACACTCCTGGAAGTAAAGTATTTTTTTTTTTAATTCAATTATTAATTTATGTACTTAGTAACACTATTATAGTTTTATTTTATTTTTTATATTTTATATCAAAAATATCTTATGATTATCGAGTGTAAAAATAGTATATGAAAATATATGAAATAGTTAAAAATAAGCGGTCGTTTCTAAAATAAAATACATTTAAAAATAAATAGCATAATATTTTTAGAATAGATCATCTCTTTGTGTCTTATATTTCAACCACACGTCGATTTGCAAAGGTATTAACTTTGTCTATATCAGTATTACAGTAAACGTACTTTTCTCAGAATCAATAACATGGACCCGATGTCAACATAAAAGATTAAAATAATCTTTAACAATCAAATACATGGCTAAGTACATATTTATTGAAAATAAAACTTTATTACTAAGACACGGGGAATGTACTCGTTTATCAATTTGACGGGATGATGGTATAATATTTACTCAGAGATCACAGTGTCAGGCTTCGTGTGTTTTAGTACTCAATTTACTACACTTTACACTATACAGTATACAGTACACATATTAATATTATAACGGCAGACGAAGATGAGATAAAAAAACGTCGATTTATATAAAAAATTTCACCGCTATACCACTATACATATTATGGTTAAGTTACACATAACATTGAAAATATAATAGTAATATTTTGACTCTGACGTATTTGATATTACATATAACAATAATATGTATAATTCAAATACCTACACTGACATATTATTAAGGTAAGTACATAATATTGTTATAAACCGAACCCCATCACGTTGTTTGACTTCATTTGAATTTTAAAACAGATAAAAATGATATGACAAATTTCGCGAGTATATAAAATAAACGATGTACTATAAATAACGAATATAAATATGTAAACAGAAATTACGGCGGTATATGATAATACAATACGATGCGCTGTATTTGTTATAGTGGTACTGTTTGAGTAATGTATTGTAGGGTATTATAAAACCCATGTATTTTAAATTTTCTAAATTTTTTATAATATTAAACAAAACAAAATAAAATGTTGTTTTACATGTTTTACGTCTAGAGATCATTTAAAACACTCGTTTTTATTATTGTTTCAGAAATAGATGCCACGATAATATACTTAATTAATTTTGTTATTTAACATTTTAAAATATAATAATATATATTATTTTTTATTTATATTATTGTTGTGTTTGTTTTCTATATACTCGAAAAATAATTGGCCGTTTTGAATAAATATTATATCAATAGATTTCTTGAGACTAGGAAATGTTTACACGTGCATTTTATTCTGGCTGACAAAAATCGAATATTTTGTTGTCATCGTATAGGGATTCCATTGGTTACGTATATAAAACAATAACTATTAAGATTGAACATAATTGTCTGTATCGTATTATGGCTGGAACCCGATTGAGCACAGTTTACCTTTTTCATTACCCAATTGAGCATAGATACAGTTAAACAATAGAAATCCAAAATATAACACGATTGAGCATAGAAATAC
>VUJU01001504.1:1861-55451 GCA_009835225.1 Aphis craccivora | reverse complement strand
TAACGAGGAAAAATATTTAATGTATTAACACTTTTGAAATTATGATAATAATTATAATTATTTATAATTTACTTTACAAACTGTAATAATTGTTACATAATTATTGTCAAAAAATAAATAAAAATAGTTAAAGTTTAAAAAAAAACATAGGGGTTCCCCGATAAAAGTGGACATAAAAAAGGGTTCCATGGATAAAAATGTTTAAGAAACGCTGCTTTAAGGTATGGAATAAAAATGCTTAATTTATAATATTCTTCAGATGTGTTCTTTACTTAAACATTTTTTTAATTTTTAAATGATTAGTAAAATATGTTGATCATATAAATATATAAATAATCTATAGTTATTTTATAAATGCACATATTATATTCCTTATCATGATGATTAGTAATTAAAATACATATTCATTAATTTTTTTACTTTAAATTTTATGTTTATTTATTATAAACATTGATTAAATTAATTCTTAATAACATGATATTAATATGTTAAATAATAAATTACGAGTAGTTTTTAGAAAATTAGAACAAGTTAGCAAGTCAATTTTTCATAAGTTAATAAATTTGATTCAAACATTTAAAACGCTACCTTTTAAATGAAGTAATGTGTGGATTATCTTTGTATTAATAATATAGACTTTGCCGGAATAAGAAGTTAGAGAAATACTTTAAAATTAAAGTTTTCCTTATTTTTGATAATGCACATTATTCCACTAAATGTAATAGGGTTATGTGTAATCGTATACCAAGTTTTTAGAACCACATACACAAGCCTTGCAAAATAAATCACGAGGTGGCTTAAATTACAACTTTGTTTTAACGTGTTTATACTGTGTTTTAAAGCACATTAAACCTATTAAAAGTTCCATTATCTTCAAACTTTACACGTGCCAGATAAATACACGTAAAGACCATACATTATTATTTTCATTATGTTCCGTGTAGATTGAAGTCATATAATAAAAGTTTTGATCAAATTGATTTTGATAGGTAAACTTATCAAACTATAATTAATCCGATACTAATCTACTCTATAATGTAAAAGAAAACCTAACGTCAAGTATGCAAATGTGGAAAATAACACATTACCATCGTAATTCGTAATATAATATTATAATAATTATTCATGATTAAGATTGGCTTTTAAAAGAAACGATATAGGTAGATAGTTACCAATATTCAGGGTGATTCATATTTCATACTTACCTCTCCAATATTCTTTTAATTTCCAAAAAATAAAATATCATATGAAGTAGTATGTTTGTTCTTGTGTAGCCTATTGATATATTTGAGCAGGTTCATGATTGACTTTGTAGCTTTTAATTCAGATTATACATTGAATACAATTCGAATCAAATAGAAAATTAACTTATAACAATTAAAACTGGGTAACTCGCTGTACTGTGTAATATAGAGGTGGGAAATTTTTAAATTTTTTTTTATAAGCGTTTATAGTTCAATTTTTTATGAAATCAGTCGAAAACACGAAAAATTGCAAGTAATTTTGAAGTTGAAAATTCATTAAATTTGTATATAACTAAAAGTTAAAAATACAACACTAAGTTTTCCATAAGTTTTCCTTCAAATAGCTATTTATAGAGAAAACTTGGAGCATCATTATAGGAAAAATTTAATTTTAAAGGGATTTTAACTGAAAAACAAACACTACAACAAAATAAATAAGAAAAAAAGCGGGCAAGTGGGTACCGCTCTGCTGTACATTAAATTTTGAATTAAATGGAACTTTGTATTAAATTTTCAAGTATTTTGATTGGGCCAAAAAAATTTTATCGACACTTCAAAAAATTTTTTTCAGAAAATTTGAAAATTTCTGTTGTCTATAAATAGCTCAAAAAAAGTCAAAATATTTTGAAAATTAAATCACGTAAAGAAAACGCCAATCTTAATAATTGATAAAATTTTCAAATATCTACGACTTAAACTTTTTGAAAAATAACAAATAATTAAAATCGTTTGAGGATAAATCGTTATCGTTACGCTATTTCGTAAAAATTTAAAATTCAAACTCGTTTAAAATTTTTCCTATAATAATGCTTCGAGTTTTCTCTACAGATACTTGAAGGAAAACCTATGGAAAACTGAGGGATGTATTTTTAATCCTTAGTTATAAACACAAAAAATTTTATGATTTTTCAACTTCAAAATTACTTGCAATTTTTCGCATTTTTGACAGATTTCGTAAAAATTTGAACTATAAATGCTTATGAAAAAAAATTGTGACTAACGATTTTTATTTTTTTTAGCTACAATAAGAAAAACTCAAAAGGAACCTTCTATTAAATTTTCAAAATTTTTTGATCATCCAAAATTTTTTTATCGACACTTCAAAAAAAAATTCTCATAAAAATTAAAAATTTCTATGGTCTATAAATAACTCAAAAAAAGTCAAATTTTTTTGAAAATTTAACTGTATATAGATAACACTGACATAAATCTTTGGTGAAAATTTCCAGTATTTACAGTGATTAGTTTTTAATTTAGAACCATATAAAAAAATCGATTTGGTCGAAAACTGGTTTTGCGTAAAAATTCCCGTTTTTCTGTTACTTTTTTAGGGTTTGTCCTGACGCTTTTGAAAGCTATTGTAATTTTTTTCTTTTGACCCCCCAAAGTACCAACTACATTCACTTTCCTATCAGAAACAGGGCCCAATTTTTAAAATCGAAGCACTTTTACTGCTCCAAAACGTGGTGACAGACACAAAAAAAAAAAAAAAACACACACACACATTATTTTAAAATCAATACATTCATCACTTCGTCTAGAATCTAAAAGTACTAAAAATAGTATGAAATGTAAAAGTTTAAAATACTAATAATACTCGTGGTTCCAAAAGGTTAATAATATTTTAAAAATTACACCATGGCTACTAGAAAATATTTTTCGCAGGTTTAGTCGGTTTAGAGTTATTTTACTCTTTGAATAACAACAAATTCGATTTTATCGAAAACTGGTGCTGCTTAAAAATAATTTTCGTTTTTCCATTAGTTTTTGTTTAATGTTCCCGATTATTAAGAAAAGTAATGGGAATTTTCTGTCTTTGACCTTTTTTAATCTTTAAAGTACTGTAGTAAGGTTTCTCCTTTCAGAATCTAAAACTGATTTTGATATCAGTTATATGATATTGAATGTGGGATGTATAATACATTGATTTTTAAATAAAACTATTCAGTGGTAGTGCAAAAATTGACAGTATAAAATTAATGGTATATAATAATAAAAAAAAAAAATGCGATAGTTACAGTAAAATACAATGGGAATAAGATATTTACATTGTAATTATTTAAATAATTACTGACTTTACGTCAAATGTTATTTTGCATTTCGTGTACACCGCATTATACACACATTACACAATAGATACCTACTATTTCATTACAATTAAAACTAAAGTAAATACTTATATATTATGTTTATTTGGAGGGGGCGTTGCAGTTCATGTATCTATTTACAAAAATCGTATATGGTCAGGGTTGAGTACAAAATGTTTATAATCGTACTAATAAATATTATTAGTATCAATTATCAATATAATATGATATTGGTTAGTATAGTTTTTTTTATACATTATTACAGCATAATTTAATCACATGATTTAATACAATGTACCATCATTAATTAACAATTTTCATAAATAATTTAAATGTTATACTTATATATTTTTTCCAGTTTATTGATAGGTATTTATTAAAAACTACTATAAAATGTTTTACATTCACAAAAATAATAGAAAGATGGAGAAAAAAATTGTACGTACTATGATATATATTTTAAAGTAAAAACATTGAAATTAAAATTAAACATTAATGACATTGAAGTGGCACATAATATAATATAAACACACACAATGTCACACATATATATATATATATGTATTATTATCTATATTTTCATAGACGTATGTGTTATATTTCTATTTATTTATTCTTCTTTTTTACGCTTGACATGCATCTATCATTTTATTTGCTACATCATTTGTTATGTATCGTCGTGGCATATCACTTTGATGGATGGATGATAATCTTACCCATAAAATATATTTTTAAATGTATAAATGTTTACAGTGGTGATCGAAATTTTTCAATTGCTTTTATATAAAATTTATTAATAATTCAATAATTGTTTATATAACTATTAAAATAAAATTCTAATCACTCAGTCTTGTAAAAATGTTTATTTACTTTAAAATACCATAAAATGAACTATTATGTTATTCACACAAAATATAAGAAATTCTAAGTTTTTGAACCAAAGTTGAGTAATTAAAAGACATTATATATTAATTTTTGATCAAGTTCATAATGTGTTTTTCGTAAAAATAATATTCTTATTTATAATTTATTTAATTATTATGTACTTTTGTACTATCGTATTTCTTGATACAAAAATATAATAATATATTATTTTATTTTACACTAAAATTTATATTTCAATTATTTTATTACTTGTTACTTGTAGTTGAACGAATATTATTTTAACAGTGCAATTATCTTATGATATATACTTATATATAATTGTTACTTGTTGGTGTTTATCATGATTCATTTTGATAAAAATAAATATGGTATTTTGTGTTATGTATTGAATTAAATATTGATCACTGTGTGACTTTAAATAATTTTATTATGCTGATAGTTTATATTATGTAGGACGACGATAAGATAAAATCATAAGAAAAATAGAATTGTATTTACAACTCCGAAATAAATTATTCAAAAATACATATGATTTTTAATGGTCATTAATAAAACTAATAAATCTTAATTTATTATAATTTATGAAGAACATATCGTTATCATTTCGTCAAGCCGATTCCTTTAATTTATTTTACTATTACAAGGAATACAAATAGATTTGTTTCCCGTGGCTGCTGTAACCCACTATAAATAATTTGTTTTGTACTTAATTTTTACAAAAAAAAAAAAAAAATTACTAAACCTTGAACCTTCTAATAAATTAAACTATCAAACATTCAAACATATAATATTATTACAAGCTCATAATATAATAATTTTAGTTTTCACAAGGAAGGATATCATAGTATAGTCATATTAAATTTGCATGTGTAGTATATGTTTTCATAATATTATTTTCAAATTATTTATAAAGATCAAAATTAAATAAAAGAAAAAATAAGGTCGATGAAATATTTATATATATATATATATATTTTTAATAGTTCATATTACAATAACGTATTATAATGTATAATGTAGACCAGTGGCGTAGCCAGGAATTACCCAAGGGAGGGTTTAATGACCTTTTTTTTTGCTCACCTCTAAAATATATTGTCCAGGAGTGGTAAAATGGGTATGGTCGAATTGCACTGATTTTAGCCGAATTGCAATTGAGTTGAAAAAAAGTAATGGTCAAACTGCACTTGTGCTCAAACAAAGTATTTCCACAAAATATGCATTTGATGTGGTTAAACGTTTATATAACACTAATTTTCTTTCCCACTTAGGTACAGTCTTAGAACTGACAATGATTTTAATCATTGGCGTGATTGAAATGATAGTTTTATACATACATCATGTTATAATATAATATAAATATATTTTTAAAATTTAAAATTTTTTTTTTAAATCGTCAAATATAATTATTGTCATTTTTACATTTTTTTTTCATTTCGATCATATTTTCGTAGTTATAAACTAATAACAAATATCAATTGAAAATGTTAGCTTAGTAATTCACATTGAGCATATAAGTTAATATATTTTATTATTTTTAATATCATTTATTTTTTCTGGTACCTTGTAGTTGAAGATCTTATAATATCAGTAGTCTGCATCAAAATATAAGTATCTATTTTTAATTATATTAAAACATCATTTTCCAGTTTATTTTTTAGATTTGTAATCAGTTGCAAATGTTGTATTTTACAATACCATGGTTGCGATTAATAGAATCTACATCTTATTATTCTAATTAAAGGAAATATCTCATATAGATTGTATTCTAACCACGCCAATGATTAAAATTATTGTTAGTCCTAACCCTAAGCCTACAGTAAGTGGGAAAGGAAATTAGTGTTTTCTAAGCGTTTAACCTCTTCAAATGAATGATAATTTTGTGGAAATACTTTTTTTTTAGCCTAAGTGCAGTTCTACCATTATATTACCATTTTTCAACTCAAGTGCAATTTCACCATTTCCTTTTAGGTAATAAGTGCAATTCGAATATCCCGGTTGTACATAAGTATAACAATTAACAAAACTATAAATATATATAATACATTATAATAATAATTTTTTGTAAGGCCAAGGGGGGTTTGAATACCAAACCCCCCCCCCCTTCCCCCCGGCTACGCCACTGATGTAGACAGACGGTAGACAATGTAATATATTTATATAATTTATAATGGGTCGATGTATTGTAAGTCGATTTAGTGGTATTCAGCAGTTGTCGGTATTTGAAGTGCTAAGTTCTAACCAAAAGTACGCAAGACAAACAAAGAAAATACATTTATCACGGTAAAAGTTTTGTAATTAAATTTGATTTTAATTTTTACGAATAAATTATATGTACTAAACGAAGCAGTGATTATTCTGATTTAAGGTTTTATATGACAAAACCACTGATTTTATAACAAAGTGGGTTTTTGTTATTATTTCTGCTAACGCATTTAAACCATTCGTCTAAGTGATCCAGGTTGAGTGTGTGGGTTTATCTATGATGAAGTAAACAATTTAAATTTCGGGTTTCTTAAATTTTTATTAATTTGATAAAAAAAAAGATTAAGCTATTTAACATTATATTAAGCGGATTGAAAAACTGGGAATAATACAATTTAAATGTTTATGGTGAGATTTGTTTAAAAATTCGTTTATTTTAATAAGACACTATAAAAACAAATTATATTAGAATAAGTGGTTAAAAAGTGTATAAATGGTTGGAAAAGGTGTAGAGTAGGTGCAGTGTGAAGTTCTATTTTTTGTTGGTGTGAAAATAAAAATATCGGTTGAGATGGTTATTTTGTTTTTAAACCAGTCTTGTCCAGTTAAATATTCTTGTTTCCAGCTCAGTCTCATTTGGACTATATTTGTTAGTTGTCATGTTTGATACGATTGAGTTAAATTTAAGCTGACAAAATTGTAGTTGCATGTAGACTGGATATTTGGTCAGATAATATATTATATTAGTTCCTATTTCTCTCTTCAATTAGAACTCTTATTGTAAAAACCTAAGAGAAACTTATCATTAGAATTTCGATTTAAGTAAATATTTTGAATTATACAAAAATTAATTTTATCCAAATCAATAATTGAAATTCCTATTGATATTTAATATTATTGCAAAAAACCACACTACGTGATGGTTTTTTATTAACTTATTAATTTACGACGTGACTTTCCGATACGTATAAAATATCGTTTTTGGCAATAGTAAACGATAAACGGTCTGATGGGTATAATATTTATTTAAGGCGATAAAACTATTTGAAACTGTTTCCAAAAGAGCATAAGGCTAGGTAAATAAAAGTAGCATTTACTTACAATATTCTAGGTTGATATACAGTTTTTAGTTAGCAAATAGTTCACTAAATGTCGTTGTAAATATTGTAATGGAAAAATATAGGCCTTTTGTGTGGTAATTAAAAAAAAAGGTCAATCATAAATTACCGACTGGTAAGTGTACGAGCATTTTTAAACCAATAAATAATTCATTAATATTATGTAAACATTTCATTTTTTTTTTTTTTACTTTTTTAGTGCCAGTAAAATAAATATACATTTTATTATTTGTATTTTATATACATTTTTATACATTGGGATTTAAATTATAACGCTTTGTATAAATAGGACGTTTAATATCAATTTGTTTTTTTTTTGTTTACTATACACTTGCAAACATAAAAAATATTGCTCTCTATACATTATTTCAAACTACGTTGTTTATAGATAAAGTCTTACAAGTCTTAATACAAGTTGTAGTATTGAATATGAATAGGATACTATTTTTTGCTGCTAATAAGAAGGCTTAAATTGAATTGATTTATGAGATAAATAAAGATATTTTAGTACATTTTACTATTTTTCAATATTTTTTCATATAGGTACCATCATAATACAATGTTCACTTTTTAAAAATGTAACTACACAGTTAATATTAATTAGGGACTCATGAATAATAACATTGTTTACATTATAAGTGCAATATATTTCTATTACTACTATTACTACTAATACTACTAAAAACAATTTTCTAAGTTTTACACATTTTTGTAGATATAGTTTTGATTTATGACTATGGTCTATGAAATCAGTTTTGGGTTTCTTTAGTATTTATTTAAAATTTAATGTTGAAAATATATGTTTAGTCTCAACAGTACACGAATATAAATAAATAATAGTATAAACCACGTGTTAACAAAATTAACATATGAATAGTACCTATATAATATTAAGACGGCGTTGTTCGTTATCTTGAAGGTTGTATAAATAATTTGTATACAATTACAATTTTTTTTGTTTCGATATTATTTTTAAGTAAATATCAAGAGAACTGTATAATGTATTTGGTAAGCTGTTGAACAAAAACACGCTATTATTATGGAAATATCGATTGAAACATTTTTTCATATTTTAACTATTATCTGACAGGTTACAATAAAGTATATCTTGTGTGTTATTTTACCAAAATATTCAGCATAATAATGTTGACTGGGAACAATTATTATTGTTGGCTATTGTAATCTAAGAAAAACAATGTATAAATAAGTATACTTACCATAATATCATATATTTATAACGAAAAATAAATTTTAAAACCAAATATTCTAATATTGATTGACATAGTATGAATTAGTTTATCATTTAAAATGTTTTTTAATTTATATAAAATAAAAACAAATATTTAAAATATTTTATAGAAAAATAAAATTAAGAAACTCGATAATTTAAAATGTCCATAATTAGTTTCAAATTTGACTAAATGTTTAGAAATGAATTCTGTTTAAAAAGTTATAATTTAAATAATACGAATAGTGTAATATTATAAGATTCATTTAATGATTAATATTTTTTAATTGAGTAGCTACAAAAAATAAGCGAACATCATTTGAGAAGAAATCGTGAAGTTAAATTAAATACTAATATACTAAAGGTTTGAATATCCAATTTAATTAAAATTATTTGATAACTTAAAAATGTGATTTTAGTTTTAAGTAAATAATTCAGTATTATTATTTTTTTAGTTTTTCTTGTTGTTAGAATTTTTATTTTTGATGAATAAAAGTACCAACTCTAATGTATCTCCCTAAAAAAAACTTATTCTATTGATTGTAAAACCAATAAGTTCAATCTTCGATCAAAATCTAAAAATCAGTACTTACATATTAATAAACTAATTGAATGATTATGTTTTTCTTACTATTTTACGAGTATACTTTTAAAGTAATCTAGATAAGTAGGTACTTACCATAATATTATCAGGTGTCTGAAATTCAAATAATATTGATGTGTCACCACTCTCTTTCAAAAAAAAAAAAAAAAAAATATTGTGTGATAAAACTCAAAATGTTAGGAGGTAACATGAATTAGCTGAATCGTTAAAAAAAAATGAAGGCGTTCTATTATAAATTTAACAAATAACATTCATTAACTTTAAATAATACATAATTGGTTATACAGTCCAATAATTGTAAACAAGTGTTTAATAGACACAATATAACATGTTGAAAAGTAATATTAGGATAATATTGTATTTGTGATTTACACATGTTACTAGCCTCTAGTAATCAATTCGTTTATTATTTTATATTTTAATGTATAACATACATCTCAATTGTTTTTTTTTTTTTTTAAATAATTTATATAACATTTCAACAAAATATTATAGTTTAATTTAAATGTTATTTTAGTTAATTAAAATTTTAATTTTAATAGTAATAAATTGAAATACAATAGGACCAATAATTAAAATAAAAATGATAACGTGGTATAATTATATTATGTTAGAACAATAAATAAGGTTTTTGGTATAATATGTAGGTGTTTTTACCTACTTTATTTGAATATTTAACTTAATAATAACAATGATAATAATAATATGTATTATATTATAAACTTATAACACAGTTTAATTGCTCCAAAATGAAGTAGCAATTTAAAAATGATAACTTCTGACTAGAAACCAAAACAGTTTAGAGCAGTTTAACAATTTACCACTAGAGGGTATTCAATATAATCAACACAATATTTGAAAAATGTTAAGTATAGATAATTAAATGTCAAGAATCTTTACAATTGAGTTTATATTACAGCGTAGGTGGTCAAAACGGTTTAAGTTGATGATTTATTTCTTTACAGTTAATACAATATAATTAAATTATATTTTTTACAATCGGAAATAAAATTAAAAAATATTATTACATCGGTATGACCGGAAGTAAGTCATAAATAAAACTATAATTTATACAGAGAATAAGTAATTTTTAAGTATATCCTGAGCAAATAACAACTTATCTTAGGTACTGTTGAACATTGTTTTTAACTTTATCCGTTTTGACTAACCCCACATTTGTAAATTTTTCTTTAACATTGTACAATTTATTTTTTTATGAAAAAAATGACAAACTATAATAGCAAATTTAATTAGTTATAATATTTACACATATCGATCATACGATTTTCCATTAAATATGGATATATATATATAATTTAACAGTAAAACGCACTTGGCGAATATTTAAAGCCTATATAACTATAATAAATTTAAACAATTTAATAACGGAATAATAGTCGAACCGGCCGACTCAAATTTCCAGCAGTAGCAGCAGCAGCATAGCAAAAGCTCTATACATAAAAATTAAAATCATAAAAAAAATATGTAGTTTTCCCGTTCCATCACCTGCTAATTAGTAAAACGATTTATCTATACGAGTATATATTGTTTAAGCTATAAAGATACTAATATCGGGTTTAAGAATTGTTTGACTTGATTTAATTTGACGATTCACTAAAATTGAACGAGCCAATACACTCATACATTAAAATGTTTGATGATTGTTTAAGCAATCTGACATCAACATACGTTTTTTGAAACCCGTTTAAAGAGTATTCTGAAAATTAGAAAATAAAATATTTTTTTGGAAAATGTTTTAAGAGGTTTTAGTGAAACTAAAATACACAAAGCCTATGTTTTTCGATACATAATTTCTTCGCGGTCTTTAAAATGAGACGAAGTTTTCCACCGACATTATCGAATGTATATTATACAACATGCTGTGACAATGGCTATGCTATATAACCGCCGCGAAACAATGGTGTTGGTGTAAATAATAATAACATGTCTTTTCTTCCCGTAAAACAGTAATAATAATGATAATAATGGTCTTGAAGGGATTAAAACAGGGACATAACACTCGAGCGAAGCGAGTGAGGGCGGGCAAGCGCATGTAATGTGTGTGTTTGTGTGTATTATCGACTGAAATATATCGTTCTATGAATTTTACGACACCCTACAGCAATATTATGCTCAGGCCCGGTCACAGTGAACCGCGTAAATCTCGGTCGCCATCTGTGGACATTGTGGGCCTCGCAAAGACCGATGATCGTTTATCACCTATAACGCCCAAGTATTCAAACTCTCTTTCACACACACACGTACAAACGCACGCGCACAGTTACACACACATACACAGAACTTATAATACCTATACATGTAAAACACACAAAAAACGCTCAATACTCGTAAATTACAACAATATAATAATAAGGCGTCCGATATTCAATATAATAATATTATACGTATTGTTTATGTTATAATATTTATAATAATAATAATAATAATATTAATAATAATGTGCGCATTTCATTATCTCCTATACGTAGTGCCGCAAATCATTTTGGTGAATGCCAACCGGAACTCGGGACTGAAAACGGTGTAGATGATCGGGTTCAGGGTGGAATTAAAGTAACCCAACCACAGGAAAAAGCTGGAAACGTACTCGTTGATCACGCAACCCTGGCACAGGGGCATGACCAGAGCCATGATGAAGAACGGCAACCAGCACACGACAAACGCCCCGGTGATGATGGCCAACGTCTTGGCTGCTTTCCGTTCGCGTTTCGCTTCCAGCGACTCTTTCTTCTCGCGCTTCGTCTTCGGCCGAACGGGCGCCGGCACGCTGCAAGGCCGATTCACGTTCATCTCGATGACCGTGTGCCGGGACGCTGACGGATCCGTGATTGTGGGTCCGTCGTCCTCGATCACTGGAGGCTGGAGCTGATTTTGGTGTTGGTGGTGTTGGTGGTGGTGGTGGTGCTGCTGCTGATGGTACTGGTGCGTCGACGTAGCACCGTGGTCGTGATTGGTAGTGATCGTGAACGCCGTGGTCTTGTCTTCGCCACCGCTTCCACCCACACTTCCGCCACCGCTTCCGCCACCACTTCCGCTGCCGTTGCCCGCCTTCGACTGACCGCCGCCGCCGCCACCCCCTCCGCCGCCATCTTGCGATGACTCGGGCATCGAACAGCTCGAATGACCGTCGATCAGACCTATGCTCGAGCACACGGCCGTCTCTTCCACTTCCTTCTTTTTCTTGATCCGCAGGAAAACGGCCTTCCGGAAGAAACCGCATTTTTTGGGCTCAGCCGATGCGGCCGCTTCGTCCGCTGGCTTTTTCGACCTGTAACACACGCAAGAAAATCGCTGGAATCAAGAGTGTTTATGGAGTAATGCTATACTCATATTGTGGGAAACATGAAATCCGTGCTATAATATTATATAACTCGACTAGAGTGTTTAATAATCTCACGACTGTGCTGGCGATCGCGAGCGTGACGTTCCATCGTTATTATGAATCCTATTTCAATGGCTATAAAGCATGGTGTAATCCTCGGCTATCCAATTGCCCCGATACCACAACCCACGCTGGACGCAAAGGTCTAGTAGCGTAATAAGCGTAATAATAATAGATAATACACACTTAAAATACCTACGATCGATTCGTTAAACCCACCGGATAATCGTTTGACGTAGGTAGTTATTAAAGACTATTGCGACAAGATTATTTAATTCAAACCGAATGTGGGAGTAAATAAAATATGCGGTTCTTGTCATGCAAATTGTTGTTCATGGTACCTATTCAACTTCTGCTTGTCGGAATAAAACTACTGATAATCAAAATACATACTACCTACCTAAAGATTCGTAGAATTTAGATTTTTTTTATTATAGGTACTGTATGCCACTTTAATTTTTTTGAACAAACCTAAAAATATATAATCGAATCATAGTTGTAATAATATATGCTTATTTTAAGTTATGAGTATCTAATAGGATCAAGTTTTGTGTAATTCCATCATTTTTAAACACAAATAAAAGCACTTTTTGATAGTTATAGAATTTTTTTTTGAAAATATAATTACCTAATTATATTCTTAAATTATTTAAATTCAATTGTGTGCAGTGTAAACTAATCCTATTTCGTTCATTTAAATCCGTAGAATACAAGCCAAAAAGTACGTATTTCTTAATAATCCGCTTTTCCTAAACTTAATAGTTATGCATTATATAAATACTGCAAAATTCATTGTATGTATTATAAAATGTGTCTACAGTTATAAAAAGTCATATTTATACCCTTATTTAATTTATCTTTCATTAATCATTTATACACCTAACATAATATTACTATCTTTATAAAAATTCCAGTTAAAAACTAAATATATGATTATATAATGTATAATATAATACATTAGTGATAACTACTACTAATACTAATATCGTATTAGATATCATATATAATTTTTTTTTTCTAATGTTATAAAACATAATAATTATTTTTGGCACTTAACTTGAAATCTAGAAATAGCATAACTAATGACTTGAAGTTATGTAGAATTATGAAATGATTTAAAGTATATCAAAGAAATACTTTTATTCATATTATAATAATGTGTATAATTTCAAATGTACCCATACATTATAAATATTTTAATTTATAATTAATAATAATAAAAATGTACACAGAAGAATAATATTCAAAATCAAGCAAGATGTACCTATTGTTTTGTTGTTTTAAGTGTTATAATTTATAATAAAATTAAAGCTTAAAATGAGCAAATGAGGGAGGGGGTTAAAAGATATATTTTTTACCATTATAAAATTCAGTGGACAACTACCCATATTGTCTTACATAAATTACGCCTATGTGAAGTCATGGTTCAGAATTGATAATGTTAGTTTTATTTATTTTAAAAGTTAGTACTTAGTTGATAAAAATGTAATTAATTTAATTGGTTTGTTGTAGTGCTCTCGAGACTATCATTTTGTTCAATCTTATTCCTATATGTATTAATGTATTACTTTCTAACTCAAAAGATTACTTTAATTCTTATCATTTAAATAATACTCCATCACGTCTACTTTATCAATTTGTTCTGTGTATTATACATTAGAACATCAAAAACATTAATATTCACTAGGTACCTATATTTTAAGAAAAATAGTGTATTGTTTTTTTTTAATCAAAATACAATTGAATGCAATTTAAAATGATAAATCATTTTTTAAATTTTTAAACATTCTTAAAATAGGAAACGTATAATTAAGTTTGAACAATATCGATACAAATATTTCATTTAATACATTTATTAATTTTTTCTTAGAATTCGAATGTTTTATTATTCTAGGTATGCCTACATCTTTTTACTATGATTCGTTTTATAATTTTATTTATTTTAAAAGGCGTATTTATGTTTATGTTGAAATTCATAATTTATAGTCTATATTATATTATATATTATTGTTTTATTAAACTACATTTAATTAATTAAATCATATAATAATCGGTCTAACCTCGAATGTTCTATCATAGCGTTTCTCTGAGCCCTTCTTCTGCGAATCCTTCTCCTGGCTATCTTGAATATCTTCCAATAAAGAAACAGGATGACCAGTAGAGGCAAGTAAAACGTTGAACATGTTGCAAATATCTGATAGCCAATGTCTTGACTGACCATACATCTTTGTTGAATATTGATACGGTCTAGATAATCCGGGTCTTTCCAGCCAAACTGTGGAGCTAATGACACGACTAGTGCTACAAACCACACTACAATAATCATGCCCACTATTCTTCGACCGTTTCTCGTGTGTATATAATCAACATTAGTAACAGCCCAATATCTGAAAAACAAATACAAAATAGTTGATGTATTATTATTTGTATACATTTTGTATTGTTTAATTAATTATTAAACATTCATATACAAATATTAAATCATATAGAAATTAATAAAAAAAACCTAAATATTTATTTAACAAATAATCAGTAATAAATTGTATTTCTCTCTACTCACTCATACATATTTATAGGTAAATAGGTATGGCTCAAAATGCATTATTACTATAATAGGTACTATATTAAAAATATAGTAACATCTAAAAATCGAATCAATTGAGTTCTATGGATTGTCTACATTGTTTATAAAAGTAGAATTTATTAAAAACCATAATATCTATAATATATTGCTATATGGAAGTTAAAAACTTGACGATACCAATAGAATATCAAAAAAGAAGTTCCTAATGAAATATTTGAAAGTACCCAAAACACTATGGAAAATGTTGATAAGTTGGGGAAATAAATAAAATGACTATGTAATTAGACATGAAAGATTGTTAAAATTATTAATAATTTATGGTAGCGTTGAATAAGGATTGGTTCACATAGAAAGACTTAGAATGGAGTATAAAACAAAAAATACAAATCACGAAGGATCAAAAGTTTGACTCGTATTATTTTAAAAATACAAATAAAATGGGATGACATAAATGAATAAAAAAAAGCTGTAAATCAATTTGAGGATTGATAACAAAAAGAAGAAAGAGGAATATTTTTATTTAATCAAAAAATAATATCCATTGAGTAACAGAAAAAATATTTAGTGAAAGGTATAAATGAATATAACATTCATTTTTAGAACGAAACAATCGAATTTATAATTTTATAGATATTTTATATTTGATTATTTGTATGATTTTTAAATTTAAACTTATAACGATGAAGTATGACATTAGATAGATACATTGAAATAACTGAATTACTGTACGGCTTATGAAGATTTTAAATGGTAAATATATATTTTTCATACTCGTGAGAGTATAAACAGGGTGTTAAATTGTTTAATAGGTTTTTATACATAAAATAGCAGTAACCTTCTTTAACCTTTTTTGAATATATCAAATGATACTTCCTTTTTTTTTTTTTTTTTTTGTTACAGTATAATATTAAATGTAATTAAAGCGTCATGGAAGTAGAAATGGGTCCAAAGACAATTTAAGTAAATGTACCTACATAATTACAAATGATGCAAAGTATTAGAATTTAATATTGAGATTTCCACTGAGTGAGCAATGCCTGGGGTAGAAATTAAGGGTAGGTATGTATCTTTAGATGACCCTTTCATACATATTTTTTATTTATATAGCTTTTCCCTACACGTATAATCCTCTTTTCAAACGATGTCCAATAATTACCAGTGAGACTAAAATTATTCAACAGAGAAATATATTCAGTGAACAATGAAAATCCTGCAAACATATTCTTTCGACCACATCCCTTCTCGTCGACTATCTTGCCACTTACGCTTCCGTCCTAATCGCCTTTGTAATCAACATGGACTTTCCTCATATTTTTTTTCTTTCAGCAAACCTAAATCATTTTGACATGGTTTTTTCTTATTGTATTTTATCATTAGATGTCATCAATTTTACGTTATTTAATTATTAATATTCTAGATTTTGCATGAAGTGTATAGAAACTTTAAGCTTATACTGGTTATAATATTTTTCCAATATTTTTTATGAGTGGTGAAATTTTTTTAGTTATTTATTCGATATTTTTATAATCATTTCTTATGTAAGTTCATTCTATCATTCTTGAACACAATAATTACTATTTTTTACTTTATGTTGTAGGTACTTACATTATTATATTATTAAAATAGGTAGTCAATAGACAGGCAAGATAAATGTTTTATTTCTATATAATTATTTATATCAAATAGAAATGAGTATATAATTGTTGTATATTTAATAGTATGATTCACATAAATTAATGTTTTGATGGTAGAATTTATTTCTTACTGTAGATAATAAAGAGTACTTGTATTGCATTAATTGCATTTATTTATAAAAATGTTATATATAAAAAAAAAAATAACCCTTAATATTACTTCATTATTAGATTTTAATTAATTACTTAATGTTAACGAAACCCTAAAGAAGGAAGTAAACCTCAAGTGATTAAAATAAAGATTTCTGCCAGATTCAACCCGGGATAAAAATGTGAGAGAACTATTCTTAAACTTAATAAAAATTTACATAAAATCAATAATCTAACGTTTTATTACACTGAGATGGTTTAGAAATGTTTATAAAATGCAATATTCATTTCATTACAATTAACAATGATAATTTAAAATTGTTACTAAGAAAAATATTCCCGGCAAAATTATAATAGTTTGTTCAACTTTTGTGTATAATTAAAAAAACTTTTCAATGATAAATATTTAAAACATAATACACAGTATTCTGCATTAAACATTTATTAACAAGCACAGCTAAAAATTAAAACATATCATTTTCTTCAATTAAGTACCTACTATTTTTTGTTTATAAAATCTATCTTTATATTTAAACTTGAAGAAATTTTAGTTAGTTCAAAAAGGTGTGTTATTATAATGCAATGGTCAGTTGACTTTATTGTCTTAAATGTATATGTGATCACCTAATTATGATGAATTAAATTTAATATCATCGTCAATTTATTATTAGTTTCTAAGGTTATAGTTTATCTAGGCGTTTAAAAATATTTTACCTCAATAACAGTATTATTTAATGATCAACTTAAAGTTTTCTTCATAAAAACAACATAATTATTTAATTATTTATATACAAATGAAAAAAATACTTGTACGTGAACTTCGAACTTATAGTTAGTATGATTTATATTAGTTTACGCAGTACTTACCTGCTATTTGATTTATAAACATTTAATGTAAATGTATAATTTTATATTAAGACAGAAGAAATATTTTTTTGAGCACGTTTTTTATTTATGTACATTTTACAGTGTACAGCAATATTATGGTGGATCGTTGATTTATGATTATTATATTTTATACTTTATTTATACTCAAGATGGGTGAAATGGTTAGGCTAGAATTTTCGTTGTCTCAATCATAAAATATTTATAATTTATAAACGTGAAGAAGCAAAAATATTTTTTTAAATTTATTATTTGAGAAGATAATGGGCCCCACTAAAGTATAATATGTAAAATAAAAACTATCTATAATAGTTATGTAATATCAGCATCCGACTGTAGGATATATTGTAGGGGATCTATTTAATCATAAAAATTACATTTTAATAATTTTAAGTTTTATGAATTAGTTATAATTGATTATTTTTATTTTATGTATTTATTAAATTATTGTTTTCACAAAAATAACAATTATTTGTCATTGATAATTTTTTAAAAGTAAAATATACTTGTAATTTATTGTTGGTTTAAAAATGTAGTGCCAACTTTTAAGTATTAAACCTATTTATTATTATTTTTAATAATTAAAGAAGAGGGTGAATAAATTCAGTAATATGTTTCTATGTGGACTGTATACGATACTTTTATCTTTTAAATATCTAATAAATGATTCCAAATAATAAACTTTTAGTTAAAAAATCCATTATTTTATTAATCAATATTATTTTTACACAATTTGAAATTAAAATAGCTATATATTATATATATTATATATGTGTATATGTATTTTTTTTTAGTGTTTTAAATAAGAAACATATTAATATGTATTTGGTACAATTTATTTAATAATATACAATTTAATATTTGAACAGTAATGAAATAATTAAAAATTATATTCGTTTTTAACTTATATAATATATTAAATATTAATAATTTATTTTAATGCACAATTGTGACAATATTTCATTTGTCTTTAAAAATAAATTTAACTGTTTTTAATATTAAATGATTCATATAATTGTACAAATATTTTAGAATTTTGAACAAAATAGTAATATTTTATTTAAATTAAATCTTTATGTAGTTGAATGGACATATCTGATTTATGACCTTCTGTATAAAGAAAATGTTTGTAGTAAACTCCTCTGTTGTGAATTTTAAGACAATGTGATGTTTCTAAACTTTCAAAAGCTTCTTTTAAAAGGAACTTCTTGATTTTAAGTAAAATAACATAAGTAAGATATTATGCGTATATCAAATGATAAATCATCTATAAAGATGGGTATACAACATTTGATTCAAGACAAAATGTTGATGCTGAGAAATGTATTGTGTAATTATTTATAAATCGTATTCTTTTCAAATTTTCTCATATTATTTAAGTAATTATAATTAGTCAGTAATTAATATAAATATAATTTATACGCTGTGATAAACCTTTTACAGTCAAGCACCTGCTTTTTTACTAATGTAACCACATGGATAGAAAAAGAAGCTTAAGAATTCTAGACAACCTTTTTGTAACTCTAATTCCAATTGAGAACAATAATACCAATAAAATTATTTTATTTCTCAAACACATTGATATAAATATCAAAATTTAGAAAAAACTGTGTATTTATTTATATTATTAGACATTAATATAAATATTTTTGTAATCTAATAGCTTAAGTTTTTGAAGCTGCATCAACAATAAAGAACAAAATAATGTATTAGATATCTTTAATAATTGTAATAAAATTAACTTATAAAATAATTAACTGTGTAAAATAAACGGAACTGTACTAATTAATTTAGATATAAGAGTGAATAATACGTATTATTACTGAAAATGGCTAATAACGATATATTTTTTTTGGGAAATTTTGGATAAAATAATTAGTTTAATATATACAATGCATAAATATTATAACAGAAATTATTATTTTATTGATTATAATTAAATTAAATTATAAGAAGTAGTTAAATAAATAATTATTATTGCAATCATTATTTCTTTATTATAATTGATATATAATATATATTATGTAGGTATTAAAAAGCAATTAGTATCCTTCAATATTATAATCTCCTGCAATTATTATCAATCTGATATTTTAAATAAAGATTATTATAATATATTACCATTTATAAACTAATTATCATTTAGTCCCTATACCTAATACCTACTTTTATAAAATATCAAAATCAAAATCAACTTTTCTTATAGATTTTGAGTAGAGTAATTAATAAAGCTATTGGTAAATTTATGAGTTTTTTTAATGGTTTTTTTCCAGGATAAAAATTGCATATAATAAACTTCTACAAACTGAAAATTTAACTCCAATGATTCTATTTAAATGGAAAATTTTTCGGATATTTTTCAAGAGAACAGTGAAAAACTTTGATAATATATTAAGTAATTGTTTTTCGATAAGGTTTTTTATTGAGAATTGTTTTGCAAATAATAATAAAAAAATTATGAATAGGTTCTAAGAGGTCAACCGTAACATTTTATTATTTAATTTAAAGTATATTATGCTTATTTTTCTTTTCGTACAAAACCATTTGGAAAACTTTCGTTATTTAAACTAATTTTACGACCGATTGAAGTATTTGCTATACTTTCTTAAAGTATCTGAATTTAAAACAAAACACTAATTTTTAAATACTTTTTCTTTTTAGCTTTTATATTTTTTAATTTCAATTCAATCACGTAAAGTAACAACAACAAAAAAAAATTGTTGTATATATATATATATACATATTGTGATATACCCGCCTACTATTTCAAATTGAAATATTTTGTAAAAATATTAGTATAACATTTACATTTAACATTTAAAAATCATATAATATTTTAATCTCAAATTGGTACACACCTAAAAAGTATTTTCTTTTAAATGAAATAACTTAATTTTTTTTTAGTAGCTACATTATTTAAAGAAATTATTTCAGAACCAGACTGTCTAAATCTATGCTATTTTGCCACTATATGTATTCATTTATTAATTTGAAACTAAAATCCCATAAAAAAGTATATCAGTCAAAACACAAAACGATTAATAAACTTAATAGTATCAATATTACTGGTACTGTAACTAACTAAATACTACAAATTCACTGTTACAATTGTCCTGAGTAAGTGTCTAGTGTTGTAGCTGGGGTGGGGTACTTACACATCATTATTATTGTAATACTGATAAACGTTAGACTAAGACTTTTTTATTATTAATTCTATAGTAATCGTGGTTAAGTCATCATAAATTATACTTAAGTTTAAGTTTTTTAGTACTAAAATTAGCCTCACAGGAAAAAAATCTTAAACCTCATAAAATATTCAGTTTTTGATTAATATTTTTAATTCAATACTATAGGCAATTTAAATTAGACTTGAAAATTATGTTTTGAAAAGTTATTATAAGAGATTATATATTCACTACCACTGTCAATGTAACTGTTAATGCAACCTGGAATAAAGTGTTTTTATTTCAAATAAAAATATTCAATCAGAATTCAATAATTATATTATGTATGATCGTTTTTTCCGAAAATTTTTTTGACGATTGGAATAATTTGATTTGATTTTCCTAAATTTCTTATTGTAAGGCCGCCATTGACCACGCTTTATATAACGACACAACTAGAAATTGTCTGTTTTTTGTCTTTAATAAATAGTAGTAAACAATTGCTAATAATAATCAAACATATTACAATTTTTAAGTTAAAAAAGTATAGTTCTATTGTGATACAAAGTATACATTATTAAATGCATATATATATTGTAGTGTTCTTCAATAAGTATATGATAAATTTGATTTTTCTATTATTCATCCAGTTTGTTTAAGAATAAAACATTACGTCATTACACATTTATTTAGTTTTTTATAGTTTGGTGTTTAAATCATAATACTAAACAACGAAAAAAATATTATACTTAAGTAAATATATATTTTACCCGACATTGAGCTTGAGATAATCGGTATGAATATAAAATTAATAATATTACAATATTCTTCCACCTCAGAAAAATAAAACAAAATTAATTATTTTTATTATTATATTATTCTCAAGTTAAAAATCGAATTTTTCGATACATAATTTGATTTTATTCTTTGGATTTAGCTAAGATTAAAATATTTTCATATTGTTTGATGATAGTTTTAAAATACATGGTATACCTTATTTTATGCGCCCGAATTTAAGTACTCGATTACAATACATAATCGGGTGAAAATATATATGATATTAGCGTATGCGTTTAAATTAATTAATAAATTAAAATATATTCAAAGAAAATACCATCTTTACTCTTATCTTGTACTCATAAATATTTTAGATGCTTTCTTTGATAAAATCAATAAGATTATTATTAAGATACTTAAAAAAGGGTTTATCAAAAATTATCGCTACTAACAAATTATATTGTATTGAAATTATTAAATCACATATTAAATTAATTATATATTTTAATAAAGATAACCTTAAATAATTACCTACAAAGTCTTGTCGCTTTTGTAATTTATACATTATATATTATAATTTATTTGAAAATAAAGCATGCGTTACCTATCAACAGCTATTGCGACTAGGTGAAGTATGGAAGCTGTACAACATAGTACGTCACTTGAAGTCCACATGTCACATAGTTCTGGACCTAAAATCCATCCTCTGCTTATCTGTAAGAATAAAAGTATTTTAATAATATTAATACTCCAATCAATAGATTAATGAAATTATAAATTTGGATAATTGTTAATAATATTTTATATCCATATTAGCTGAAAGCAAGTATTCATATTTTGTATTTGTATTTTATCATATTTATTATCTAATAAATCACTAACCTTATAAAATTCATTAACATAGGTATTATGTCTATTTTATATATGCATAATTGTTTTAAACTTTCATGTAAAATTATTATTGAATAAATCGATTAAAAATGTTTTTTTTTCTAAAAAGGAGACATTTATAGTGAAACAAATTACAAGAATTGCTAATTTGAATAGTTTAATTCATTTAAAAAGAATTCAATATTGTTGAATTCGAATATGTTTTAAGTGAATAATATATTATTTAAGTAGGTTTTAAAATATAATTTACTTGAGATATTAGTGTTCAATTTGTGTTATACCTGAATTTGTGAAATTAATACTTTTACATGTAGGTACCTGCCTACTGACATTATTTTCATATAGTATTATCTGTTTTTATTAGTTTTAACAATTTTAATATAATTAGCATTCTGGTTGACAAATATATATAAAAGTAAGTTGAAAAATGGTAATCATTTTTATTTTTTTAAGTACATACAACAATTATTGTAGGTCACTTTTTTACGATTATTTTCATTTGAATTTTACTTGTCTTAAAGTATTTTTATTTTATGCATAACTTATTATGGTTACGAGATTGATTAAACAATGGGTATATATTTCTTTCAAATGTTTTGTTTTCATTGATTTAATGTTTTAAAACTTTCAACCAGAAACAAAATTGTAAGTAGGTATATATACATATTTACCAACGTAATACATTCATCAAGGCAAAAGCAATAGTATGGCAGAATCGAGTTGCCGTTAAATCCGGACGCTTTGTATTATCGTGTAAACACGGTGAAACGGAATGATTCGATACAAATCCCAGTATTATTAAAAACAATGAACAACTGATTTGACTTTTCAAACGTGTTAATGATTTTCTTTGGTGAAAACTAACCAAAATCCTTTCATTTATACCGAGAAACTAATGGATTGTTATAATAATATTATTTTTCCTAAACAGGTATCGCTCCTATGTATTAAAAGCAGATGTTTTAATATTATTAAGTTGCACTATTTTTTTTTTTAAATTAAACATAATATCACATTTCCATAAGTAAATAGCAATTTAATATGCCAAATAAATTGATTTCCATGTTTAGTTATTCGCCGAGAGTGCATTACTATCACATGTATTTCCTAGAAAAGGGTTTTACATATAAAATAATAATAAATGTTGACAATTTATAAAATGTTTGAGCTGGATACATAATATACTAGTGACATTTTAATAGTTTATAGTGATACTGATTCATGTTTGTTGAAATACGAAATTTAAAATATTATATCACACATATTTTTATAATTTTAACGGTCTGTAATCTGTATAAGTATATTTGTAGCACAATTTTGTGGCTTGAAATCAATCAAAAATTAGTATGAAAATAAAATAAATAAAATAAGACGTAATATAGGTATTTATTTTTCTGTTCTTAATGCATTTGTTTCTGTTTTGGTACATTTTCTTGATTGGTTAACATAACATTTATTTGGACCTAGTTGAAAGTGATACGATTTTTTTTTTACTTATATCATAATAATATGCAATGTAGGTAATGGAAAAAGCAACATATAGGTACAAGAAAACAGAAAACATGATCCACGAAAAATAAATATAATATTATTATATTCTATTAGTCTTCCAATTGTAAATCGTAATGTTCGTACTAAAATGGTTGTTTATACAAAAATAAAATAAAAGTAGATAAAACTATAATAGTACCAAATGTTTTAAAGTTTATTATAACAATATAATATTATTTGATATTTAATACTCATATTTATCGATTCATTGAATAAATTTTTTATAGTTTAAGATAAAAATATATATACATTGCATAGCACTAGGAAAATTAAATTTATGGTACATAAATGTCGCATTTGCTTACAAGAATTGTAAATTTAACGTTTACTGTTGGCCTGATTTTAAATGACAACAATATTTTTTAACCTAAAAAGTTCTGAAACATAAAGTCTTATTAAAAATAATAGTGATACTAATGGTCAGTATCTATCAAATGGTTTTAGAAAAACCTTAGTTTAAGGAAATTATTGTCAATATAATCTCAGTAATGATAACAATGATGATATAATAGAATCTAGTAGAATGTCAATAGAAGTTATGGGCGTGTCCAGTATTTAATGTCTTGTATTTTCGTTATGTTTTTGACATAATCTTCGAGGCATAATAGAAGCTGAAATTAGTTTATTATTTTAAAGATTGACGATTCCCATGAAACCAATTTCCTTCGGAATCCTCCCATTTTCTTTTCTGAGGAAATTGCGTTTCATCAACAGTCTATTCGAAAAAGAAATCATTTACTATTGGGTGAAATTTCTTATATATAATATATATATATATAGATTATAGATATAAAAAACAATTTCAATTTTTATAATTTTTTTTCAGTATGATTATTTGATTTAACGCAAGAATATAAAAAACAGCTCACTATTGCATCACTTCAGTGTGTAATAACAAGATCCTAAGCTAATAAAAAGCTGACAAAGGCTCTTGAAAAATAGAAGGAACGAAGACAAAATTTAATTAAACGTACCGTTTTAATAATGTAACCCAATACTTTAAACATATTTCCTTCATTAGTTGGTTTGAATAACTGCTTGTAGGGGTGACGTATAATTTATATTTTACGACTTTTAACCTGTTCTATGTTTATCGTATATAGCTTATGAATAATATACCTGCAGTTTCCTCTACGAGTATGTAGTAATGTGCGAGTTGCATACCTATATGCCGCAGACCGCTACAAAATAAATATTATCACTGCGTTTATAATTTTATAGTTTTATATGTACGTGTAAAATGTTAGTTTATAGAATACATTATATGCTTGAACAATTTAAGGCTAGCGTAATATTAAATTAACGTATTTTTCTTTTTCGATTTATTTCCGGTTAATTTAATTTTAAATTCCAACCGAGTGAAGCGAAAAATATTTTGTTTTGTTCTTTTCACATTTTCGGACATACATTTTACTCAAAACCTATTATTAATTACTATGTTAATAGACCGAATATAGCTTAAATAGTACTCTATTGAGGTTCATTTTGAATTTGTCTAAAATTTTCAGTGACACTTCTTCAAGAGTGTAGAAATCATTTTTAATTATTGGGATATTTAACATCATATAGGTATTTTGAGCACAGATGTTTTTGAAACGAGATATTTTTCTAGCAATACGCTACCTACCTATCTTAATCCTTTTACCGTTATTCATAACAATTATTAAAATATGCTGTGATATTCTATGCTATAAATCTAACATTTTTAGAAAACTCATTTCAAAAGTCAAAACATACTCGTGCATATTTAATGAATTTACAAATACACTTAATAGAAATTCGTATAATACCTAATTTACTTGCATGACTTTAGTTGTAGTAAATGGTATCATTATGTCTTACATAAATATTTTAAATGCCAATACCAAAAACAAAAACACTATTTACACTATTTTAATATAAATATATTAAGCAATAATACCTGGAAATGAAAGTTGTTTGGTATTTTCTGAGTTATAACCAAATAACATATATTATACATTTTGTTCGAAATTGCTTTGCTGTAAATTTCGCTGATTGTTTTGCAGTTTTTGGTTGTTTTTCGCAAGTTTACAACTACTTAGAAATTCCATAAATGACCTCTTTAAAGTACCATTTGTGTCTCAATACCAATCTACGAAGGACTGTATATGATACTTTATGACATTGAAGTACTATTTGTATTTATATCAGTGTTAACAGTAATATTAAACAAGAACTAATAATACGTAATAATAATGTTATTGTGCTATTGTAATTATTGATCTGTGCCAAATATAAAATTTGGTAATTTTCTTAAAAGTTATTTATTCAATATTAAACAACAATAATAATAATAATAATAATAATTATAATTATTATTATTATTGATAATTGTAATTGTTTTAAAGAAAAAAAATAATAGAAAAACGATAGTAAATATAATAAATAAAACTTTTTATTTTTAACAAGCATGAAGTTTTATGATTGTTATAATATGTACGTGATCCATATATATTACGAATAAAGGTAATTTGACTACTTCATTTTATATTTATGGATAATTATACTCTTTTAACAATATTAAAATAAATTTTAGATGTTTTATAAATAAAACAATTTGATAAATATGGTTCAGTATATAAATAGAATTCCAATAAATATATGAATACATTTACTTATATCAATTTTTAATAGTTTGCATATTCACGATATCATTAATTATGACTATATGTTTTATATTTATAATCAGTGATAATATGCCTGTAAGTATTAATTTTATGAGTTTAAAAAATACAATATATTCAAAAATGTATTTATGTTTGTAGAAATATTAATGTTTATTTAATCAATCATAACAGTGATCAACAACCATGTTGCGTAATGGCAAGTATGTAATAAATAATTTAAAAGTATTTTAAACAATTATTATAAACGTATAATTATTATTAGAGTTCAAAAAATTTATTTTCGATTACATTTATATACTATTTAATAAATTTCATTATAATGTGACATTATTTTGTTGCCCGTCAAAACTTTGTAGTACAGAAGTTTCACTGCATTGTATGTTAAATGCAAGGAGTAAAAGACATATCCACAGGAAATTAACATAGGATTATTGCTTTCAAAAGTAATGTGAAAACCATAGTTACTGAGAATTCACAGTTTATATTACGCTAAATTATAATAAAAACAATATATTGTCACTGTGGAATTTCAAGTGGCGAAATAAATTCTCGGTTTAAAACTTATTTTGAACTGCATTTATTCTTAATAACAAATTACCCTAAGTAATTTGAATTAATTGCAGAATCATTACGGGTTGTTAATAAAATTTAAACCACACACTATCGACGACGTGTGTTTTAGTCGGTTTTCAGACGGTCACCGCAAATATCGATTAAGACCGAAACGATTTCCACTTCAGAGCGCTGCAGTGTGTACAGCCAAGGCCGTATAAAACCTATTTGAACCATATAATTTATTTCAAATATTTGATCCATTTAAATGTTAATTTTAACGTTCGTTGAATAAATTCATACTACAATTTTGAGAAATTGATTGTTTTTTTTTTTAAATTTTAATACTAATTACATTACTTTTTTTTTTTTTTTGATGTGTTATTATTTATTTATTCAATTTTATTTTTGAGGGATCACGCCAATTTTTGGAGTTTGGTTGCCTTTAGGTTGACACTTTGATCAAATTTGACATTGTGAAGTCCCTAAATCGTTACTGTAAAGTATATTCTAATATATTATACATGACATAATGCTTTGACGACGGCATGTCTGAGGTATGTTACCTATATTCGAGTATTTTTTTGGCGCGATCGGATCAACAATACAGCAGCGGATGTTGAGTGTTGACATTTGAATAAATGTCATTATTGAACTATATTGGTGGTTAAAACTCTTTTTACAGTGGTGACGGTTAGCTTCGTCTCTCTTTTTCTCATTCACTATTTAATATAATATATTATATTATAGTAGTTGACTATACTGTTCAAGAATAATGATGTTTCACACTCACCTGTACCTGGTTTATACATATAACAGAGTTCGATTCAATTATATTTCCCTGAAGTGAAGATGGATTTTATACGCAAGTTTTTCTACTTTTTTTTTATCGATTTTGATGGTCGTATTGGACTTTTTATTTCCCTATGAATAGTTTAACGAACTTTGTTTCTCTCTTATACGCTCGCCGGCATGCGTTGTCGGCCAGAAAAGTTTTGGTAATTTATTCTACTTGATTGACATGATAATATTATATTAATTTGAACTTCAGAAAACTCACGGTAGTTTTCTCTCTTTCCCGAAATCGAATGACAAACATTCTATAGTCTACGATGTTATCGACGGCAGAAGTGGCGGTGTGTGAGTTAGCTACACGAAAGTGACTTGGCGTGGATAATCGAATTCAGCAGAGTGTGGACAATTACTTTCTGCGATATTCAAAGAATTTGGATCCTCTGCGATTGTCGTATGAATGCGTTTCCTTGCCATCTCAAGAAACTTCTTTATATGGGTCTTCTGACTAGGCCTCTGCAGTATTTAATTCATAATGTTGAAAAATGTATAAGGCCATGTTAAGCTTCAAAAGAATTGAACAATTTAAGAAATGTGTAAAGATCGTTGTGTAGCTATTATTAATAATAATACTATTTTGAAAATAATAGAAAAATAGTTTAAAGTAGTTGGAAATAATGCAATAAACTTGAATGTATATATTATTTGTTACAACTATTATAACGCATTTATTTTTCTAATATATTTTGATTGAACTTTTAAAAATATATACTTTGTTCCGTATAGTAGTTGCACAGCAGTGTGTATACAGTATACACGCTATGTAGCAATAAAGTAAAATTAATATTCATAGTAAAATGTAGGGATATAAGTTTAAATAATATTACTAGATTCCTGTAATATTTTTAAATTTTGGAAAAAATGTAGTTCACAGTGGAAAATTCAATGCATAAATTTTACTCTAGATTAATATTTTTTTTGTTTATTTATTTATTTTTATAGATATCTCTATACGAGTTAAACAACATACAAGATTAATGAAACGAATTCGAGACTTGAATTAAAAAGCTTGTAATAATTTATATCACTTATATCAGGTTCCAAAATATGTAATAAATTCATAATGTCATAAGTATTAAAATATATTATGATAAATATTAATATTGAATTATATAGAGTTGTATAGTATTATATAAATATAAATATATAAATATCATTTATATATATATATATATTATATATTATATTATATAATATTATATTATTATTTATATACCTATAATTAAGTTTAATTACGGAGTTTAATGAATGAATAATAAATATCTAATAAAAAAAAAACCTAATAACCTAATACCTAATAATAAAATAGGGTATGGTCGAATTGCACTTGAGTTGAAAAATGGTAATGGTCGAACTGCACTCGGGTAAAAAACAAGTAGTGATCGAACTACACTTGGGCTCAAAAAGGTATTTCCAAAAAAATATCATGCATTTGAAGGAGTTAAACGTTTAGAAAACACTCATTTCGTTTCCCACTTACAGGCTTAGAACTGACAATGATTTTAATCATTGGCTTGGTTAAAAATAATATTTTTTTACTATATACATCCATAAGCGCCTGGAAGGGGGGGCAAGCTGGGGCATTTTTCCTCCCATGGCTTTTCAAAAATATGTTTTAAATTGAATGTTTAAAAATAAATTACTATTTATTATATAACAAATTCTAACATTGTCCCCTTCTAGAAAAATTTCTGGGGCGCCTATGTATACATCATGTTAATATAATTTTATAAATATATTTTTTTAATTTTTCAATTTTTTTTTTTTTTTTTAAACGTCAAATATAATTTTTGTCATTATTACATTTTTTTTTCATTTCGATCATTTTTTTGTAGTAATGAACAAATAACAAACTTCAATTAAAATTGTAGCTAATTAATAATTCGCTTTTGAGCATAAAAATAAAATATTTTTTGATATCATTTATATATTTTCTGGTACCGTGTAGTTGAAGATCTTGTATCAGTACTCTGCATCTAATGAGTATTTTTTAAATGTTTTACCCCTTCAGATGCATGATATTTTTATGGAAATTCTTTTTTGAGCACAAGTGCAGTTCGACCATTACCTTTTTTCAAGTCAAGTGCAATTTGACCATTTCTTTTTAGGTAATAAGTGAAATTCGACTATCCCAATAAAATAAATACCTAACCTAACCCAGTGGCGGTTATACATGATGTTCAAGGGGAGGGCGAAAATGGGGAACCCCCCAGAGCATTATTATAAATAGTATATTTATATAAGTACTAACGTAAAATATGATCAAAGAAGAGCCCAAGGGGGGGAGGTGAACTATTTATCGCCCCCCCCTTATAACCACCACTGACCTAACTTAAGATAACCATTGATAATATCAACTAAGATTTAAAGTAAAATGTTTTAAATTAATTTATCTACTGTTAAACTAATAATTATTAACTAAATGAGTGCATAGTAAAAAATTAATAAATAGTTTTAATTTGAATTTTATATATTTTTTTTTTTATATAATATATTAATATATTATGATATCGAAATGTATATTATATATATATATATATATATATATATATATATATCATTTTTTCTCGACTATTAAGTATAAAATATAGTCTTAGAAATTAAGAATATATAGGAAGTGTGTTTAAATTGTAGTACTTACAAAATATATTTGCATATTATAACTAAACAAAAAAATTACTTACATACTAACAATATATTGTATTATTTATTATTAAAAATACTTAGTGATAAATAAGGCTCTTAATATAACTTAATGAATTTAAAGTTAATACTTTTACTATTGAAACGAGCCATCAGTATGTATTGATTATTGAAAATCTACAAATTCATATTTTTATTTTTACAAGCTACTTAATATTCTATATTATAAACAATACCAATAAACAAATTCCTGTTATTCAAATGTAGCTTTATACTATATCACTGACATTTTTATATTATATAAACCTTTAATTCTATCTTTTACTACACGTAAATAGTGTGTATAGTATATTATTTTTATATGAAAAACAGTTTTATCACTTTTATCATTTTTTATCATTTTTTAGCTAATATTACATTAAATACAATATGTATTAATATATTATGGTGATAAGAGACGATTATGATGATGGGAGTTCTTCGAAACGAGTGTCAACTTTTTTTCCCCAGAAATTGTCTTTTTATGGAATCCATAATCATTATAAACACGATATAGTTGTAATGAATTAAAAAACTTATATTATTACCTAATTTGTCATTTTAAGTGACGTCAGAAAATGTATTTTATTGCAGGCAGAAAATTTGACGTAATTTATTATAATATAATGTAACGAGAAACATTATGAACGTATACTCTACTTGGTCAAAAAATATTTTTTCCTATAATTTTAGTCATTAAAGTTAATAAAAGTCATAATTGAATTGGAGACAAACCTATAGATAGTTTCTTAATGTTAAAAAAAAATCATGTGTATATATATATTGCAAATTTTGTAAACAAAATATAAGCCACTATGTCCTGTATAATATGCCATCATGATTTATTATTTTAAAGTGTTTGTTCTAATGGAAATTAGAAGTTTTAGTAAGTTGGTCAATCTTCGAGAAGCACTACAATATACTTTGTTTATTTTTTTTCAATATTCTTTTATTAAATTTAGATGTATTTGATAATATTCATATCTAATTAGTGATCAATCAGATATTATATAATTACTATATTATACAATGAGTATTTTCAACTATACTACTTTAGTTATTGGTTGTATCAATTCGATGTCCAAACGTTAAAATACTTATACTTTATAGAATTATAATATTTACAACGATGTACTGCTTAAAATCATAGGTAAATACTGTTTGTATTGTTTATTATATTTGTTATTATTAAAAAGTTAATCAATTTCATGTTTAAAATTCAAAACGTAAGTCTAACGTTAACACTTAGATTAGTTAACCAAAACTGTATTGATTATTTTATGACGTGTAAATTGTATGCCTATATATGTTCCATGGTTAGAAAAAAATAGATATATTTGTACTGTTGAATATTTTTTTGAAGATAATTTAATCTGTTCTATATTATGTGTATTTGTAATGGAATAATGTCACTTACTCGTATGCGCAATTTTTCCGTTGAATATTTTATGCAATTATTATTTTATACAACGAAATTATTCATACATCACTGTAATATGTAGAAAACACGAATATGTGTGGTACGTACCTCATACAATTTTTTAGACTGACACTACATGCCTTATTTTAATATACGGGTTTGCACATCGGGTGGTCCATTATTATTATATACGATTATGTGTGGTTGTAGACGGTTTTTAATTTAGTAAAGTTTATCGTGGCTATTTTAAACTGGGACTTAATACGTACCTATACAGTAATACTAAAACCCAAAAAGTATATACGCTCGACACCCTATGGTTTATTTGATAAATGAGTGGTGTGCAATGTGAACATTTTAAATTAAAAAAATATAAATCTACGTTATAATATTCGCATTTTAAACATACCACTATTTTTTAGTGTAATATTGTTTTCACGAATTATAAGAGTAACAAAAACCAATACAAACTATGTAAACGATATCGTATACCTACATTGTAACAATACGTTAATATAATATAACAGAAAAGAAATTACAAATTATGTGAAATTTTTGTAAATTTGAATTTTAAAATAACTGAAAATACAAAACGAATAATAATAGCCGTGCATTATAGTTATACCTATTCCGTGATTTACGCATTTCTGTTTTATCTGCTGACAATAACCACTATAACAGCGGTGAGTGGTTGAATTCGGATTTGTTTAGTGGTTGTACAACGGTCGATTACCTATATAATAAGATATAAATGTACCTACCTATAAAGTGCGATGTACCAATGGTCGACCTTTGTGTATATCGCAACACTAAGAGTAATAATGTGGTTCGTAGACGAGCTAGTTTTTGAAACCAATAAAAGTGAGAATAAGAACTTTTGCACCGAGTTGTTTTCACCTTTACCTGACACATATTTAATAGTGATACACGATATTATTATATTTGTGTATTGTATAATATTATGGTACGTTGACTGCAGTCGTGAGTCGTGACGATATCGTCTGCTAAATTATATTGTAATACATAATAATAATATGGTAAAACTACTCCACTACTGCTGGTGCCGCAGTCGTTATCATAATATATTAATATATTATACATCATTAAATCAAAGACACGACCGTTCGTCCGTCGTAGGATTATAATATTATTATATGTACTTGAATAATATGTTTTATAATGCTTACGAATAGTATGTTTTACCGAAAATCCTGCTAATCCTAGCTACTCCGTTTAGCCTATAGTTCTATCATAGAACTTCTATGCTATCGCGACCAAGTCCCTCCCTTCCTATCCGTGCCCAGTCTTGCCCCTCCTATGTATATACCACACCTACCATAACATCTATACTTTTATATATGTACTTGAAAATAAAAATAAAATAAATTTATTTAATTATCAAACGTATATTATATTACACATTGATATATTGTTTATGACTGGATAAAACTCTTGAAAATATTATTATGAAAACTGAAAGTGTTTCACTTTTAATTATCCTTTAATGACTAATGAAGCGCTAACAGCCTCTAATAATTATAGACAGTCGAAGTTTCTCTTTTAACTTTTGCTAAACAAAACTATTAAATCATAGTCGTTTGGTAATGACATTACCAATAACAATAATATAATGAGCTAGTATTTTTCTGTTTACACAATCAAACAAATGACATTGGAAAAATTACATTAATATTAGCACGATAGGACAAGTTTTCTAATATCTTAATTAATAATTATATACATTAATATGTTATTATATATTATGAAAAATATAAATTTATCACACGTTATATAGCCTGAGGCTAAGAAATATTATTACAAGAGAGTCGATTTCACTCAATGGAGTCATTCTGTTCTTCAAGTTATTGAAAACAGTATTACTATAATTGTTCTTCATCCAGTGTTTTATACCTATCAGTAAAAATATACAAGTGTAGTGTTTGTTACAGAGTTTTCACTGTTAAGTTTAGTATGTCGAAACATGGTAGATTACATGATTATAAGAAATTTCCATGACGTGGTGAATGCAGTCAAATTTTCACTAGTCGAGATAATCTCGTGGACTACATACAGAAAAAACATGGTATGTATTTTATTTAATATTATGTAAATATAGTATTAGTGACTAATGGATGTGAATAATAAATATCGAATTTTCTATGTATCGATCAATAAGTCAAACAAATAACCGGAACTACTCCGAACGAAAATAATTATATAATAATTCGAATAACATTATTCTAATATATATATTTCATTACTCGAATGATTATTTCAGTTTTTATATTAATAATCAAGAATCATACACTAACATTACTATAAAAAAATACTATAACAATAATAAATAAAAATTGTACAGCGAATAAAATTAAATATTAAGGAATAAATAATTTAATATTACTAATATAATATTAATGTATTAATATATTATTATGTATTTAGTATGTAGTATAGATTATAAGTCATAAAAACAACTTTTTAATCTATAATTCACCCTTATTAGGTTTCGTTAATTATTATAGCGATGAATACAATTCTGCTATGGGAATCGCAGTTGGGCAACAGCAGCAGTCTTTGAAATTTCAATGCGATCACTGTAAGAAAATTTTCAATCGTCGAGTTCACCTCACGGATCACTTACAGAAAAAACATGGTACGTGTTCAGTTTAATATTACTTGGATATAAAATTACCTACTGACTTATGACTGTGAATTATAAATATTGAATTGTCTATATTTTATGCTTCCTACACAACCTTTCGAAATAGGACGCACACTTTTTTGAGTCGATAACGGTGTTCCCTAACACTGAGAAGAACTACATATCGTTCTTAAAACGTGTCTTGCCCGACTTTAATGTGAGGTTCTTGGACTCGTGTCGGTTCATGGCCTCGAGCCTGGCTGAGTTGTCCGGGAACCTCCTCACGAATCACAGTGACTTTGTAAAGTTCAGGGAGACTACACCATCTACATTCCAAATACATTCCAAAGACTGATGAATAAAGTACTCATCAGTCTCTCCGGAGGCGTGGGTTCATATCACACCGCTGCCACCAGTTGTTGTGCTCGTCCGGGTTGTTCCGTTCGAACGTTGTTTATTCGGTAGTGTAGGTTAAATTTTTTAGGATAAAGTACAACCAAACAGTTATAAGAATTTTTATACTAATATAATTTTAATGTGAGTCAAATATTTAATTCAATGTAAAATTCGTTAATGGTCGACATACAGCTTTAAGAGTGCTGGATCGACTGACTCTACGGCTCGCTCGCGGATGCCGCGTAGGTAGCTACAATTTTCTCAGAGTCGCCTACACATTATGCGTAAACTAAGTTTAGAAAGTATAAAATTATTATAATTATTATTTTTTATTTTAAACATAGGCACCCAAGAGTAATAAAGATGATATTATGGAAATATTACCATCAACATATTATGATGATATCAGAACTATTAAACATAAATTAAACGATATCGAAAAAACATTGGCAGTCAATATAGAAGCACGAGAAAGGAATTTGTTATTAACCCTGAGCGAAGTCTATGGTACGCTGTCGAAGCTGTATCGAAAATTAATATCAAAAATATGCAAAAAAGATTCACCTACAATCACAGTAGGCCAGCATGATGGGTATATTTTAATTGGCAACAATAACACTGTAAACTATGTGTATAATAGCTAATGCGTTTTTTGTATAACTGTATCAGTAAGTTAAGTTTATCAAAAAAGATAAACAAATTAAAATTTTAACAAAAGCCGTTTTCATGTTTTTTTTTCTGTTATTCGCCAGTATATAATATTATTATTTTAATAATTTTATTTGTGTAAGATTTTTTCAAGTGAAAAAATTGTAATTTCTTTTTCTTTGAATAAAGTTGTCCGTTTATAGTATGAGATTTACGTTTTAATATGTAATATGTTTAGAATTCTCAGCAAAATTAATTTATTCATAGTTTATATTTCCGATATAAAATAATGATATATATTTTGTGTGAAATATTATTTAGAGAGTTTACTGCGCGAGGCTATCACGAGTGGATTTTTATTTTATCGTGGCTGCTTTAAGAATATAATAATTCAAAATACTGAATTATCGTAATGGCGCCGGTACAAGCCGATGCCGACCCTGAAGTAATGGAAATAAAGTAATGTGAAATTAATAATGCAAAAATTAAATTCAAAGTAGGTGATAACCTGCGGATTAGTATTGAACGTTTGAAAACATTATACCATTCTGACCCGAACTTAAAATTCACAAAGATCCCACTGCCTACTAAAACAACTATAGGTAATACAATTGAAAACGAATTTACGTTAGTTGGCTATATGAGTAGTACAATAATATCGTTATAAATTATAACTAGTTATATACCTATACTTATTATAATACGTAATACGTAATTTAATATGGATGATATGTATTTAGACGTATCGGGTGGATATGTCGACGATTGTAGGATCACTCAAATTGATTATCATTCTTTTCTCCCTTATTCAACATCTGCCCTCTCCAATAACGATGAAGTGCGTATTGCTTTACACAACACAGAGTCATATACTCTACCGTGTGAGAGTTACATATACATCGAGGGGACAATAACCAAACCTGCTGACATGGTAGATGACATTCGATTTATAAACAATGGGCTAGCATTTCTTTTCTCTGAAATGGAATAAGGGCTAAATGAGATTCAAATTCAGAAACTCACTAACCCTGGTATAAGTTCTACATTGAAAGGATATCGCTTGTATAATAAATCAGACATTGTTTCACACTATAACGCTGCTTGGGATGATGATATAAAAAATGTTAATAATGATTTTATTGAGAGCGGTGTGTTTAACGGGTGTATTAATCTTAATGATTTGTTTGGGTTTTGTGAAGGCTATAAACGTATTTTAATAAACTGTAATCAAAATAATAATTAATAAATATAAATATATAATATATAATTAATAGCCGTTGATTACAGTTTATTAAAATACGTTAATAGAGCGTCGCTGGATATGGATGCGATTAAGCAGTATAAAAACAATGAAATTGTCACAGACGCATCTAAGTTAAAAGATATTAAAATAAATATCACGAAAAGATTGTAGAGAATTCCTATAGTCAAGGTCAGTGATAAAAAAAAAAATACAACTACTGAAAGTGGTAAACCATTAGAAATCTCTGAAATGTACGTTTAGATCGTGGGAGTTGTGTAAATATCCATTTTTACTTCAAAACACTTGGAAAAGTAAACTGTGAAAAGTAAAAACATCTAAAAAATTAGAAAAACTGCGATATGCTATACCTAATCGGATTTCAGACCGATAGGAAAAACAGTATGAATAAACCGATGTCATATTTTGATCATTGTAAAATTAAAAATTTAAAGGTTTATTTAAATTCCAAAGTACGAGAAAATATTATTATTATTTATTATTTTTTTTAAATACCTATTATTTCTCGTATTCCCCTATGAAGATTTCCAAAGCGACTTAACTAAGAACAAGATGGCTACATTATACCGTGCATATGCTGAGTTCCAGAAATCCTACTACGCTCGTGATAATGTTACTCCTCTATTGACTCGATCGGATTTCAAAAAACTATCACCGATTATAGTTGTTGATATGAGTAGACAGAATGATAATGTGAAAACTTCGACGTTAACCTTAGGATTGAGATTGAGACCGAAGAAGCGTTTCCAGAATCTACATCAGCATATTGTTTAATATTACACGATCAAATTATAACTTATAATCCATAAGAAGTAAGAACATTGTAAATATCGATCGTAAAACTTAATATTATTTTAATAAATGAAAACATATATAATATATCATTTTTTTTTTATGTTTATGACTGTTTGTAATAATATGATCATCACGTACATTTTTGATAATTATAGCCATTTCTTCGCTCGTTCTTGATGGTGATTCTACTTTAGTAAGTTCTCTGTCGAGATATTCAGTAAATATTTCAAATTAATTTAAGATGATTGGTTGTATGATAGTTGATTTTTGTGTAATTATTTCATAAATACACTATTCGAGAAATTGAAGTTGTATGAGTTCCACACGATTTAAAATAATTCGACATGCGTCATGTATTTTAGACTCTACTACTAAGTTGTTTTCACCGCTATACATCATGCAAGATAATTTTAAATTCTCCGTCTCAAGAAATATGGTTCTTTTATATTTTCCTGGTCGCTCCAAAATAAATGATAGGATATTACCCATCAGTGAAAATATTCGTTGTAGAAACTAGGTTGAAATATTAACATATCGCGATGGTGTTTTATATGCACTGCTACTCTAAACATATCAGTCGAATCGACCCCAATATGTATAAACTTACGTTTCACGAAGTTTAACTTATAGTTAGTAGAGTCGATGAGTTCTGAAGGTGGTGTTGGGGAATATAGATAGGAGGGGCAAGGCCGGGCATGAATAGGAGGGGAGGGGCTCGGTCACAATAGCATAGAACTATAGCCTATAGGCTAAACGGAGTAGCCAGTATTCGCAGGATTTTCGGTGAACTAGAAGGAACTAAAACATACTACTCTTACGAGTGCGCGTCATCGACCGTTACGCACCCTATCAAAGTCCAAACACGTGTAGATGAGTTTACACACTTACGGTACCCATACTACACACACGGGTAGGTATGGCGTCTTATATTATGCAGTGTTTGTGGGTACGTATAAACTATATATACACACGACACATATATTATCTACATAATATATATAATATATATGTATGTGCGTATAATATACATGCACACGATATATAAACGCTGTCGTAGTCACCCGCTGGCCGCGGGTCCCCGAGGTGGTTACGCCTTTTTTGTCGACTACATATTATATTCCGAGTAAAATTGGCGACTATTGTCGGACGTCACACACACACACACACGATTAGCGTATGTGTAAATAGGTTACATAGCTGTGTTACGTGTGCGAGAGCGTAATTAAAATCCAAAGTCGACACACCCCTTTAAAAACAGAATGGCCGCCTCTTCATCGTTCAACTCCCTCCCCCCTGAAAATACCTATAAAGTGTACCTCCACCTGCAGCACGACCGATCGTCTCATTAATCTTTTGTTGCTCTCGTGTCGAACCCTGCTATCGTCCAAAAATACGTGTGGCGGTTGCGGTGACGGTGATTTGAAGGGGGGGGGATGGCGTATAGGGGAGGTGCGACGGAATAGAAGGGTAGTCGGCCTGCGAGAAACACTATATAATATACACACTCGAACGCCAAACACATAACAAAAATATTAACAACTACCGCGTATGTTCAATGTTCATTAATCAGCCGATCGACTTATGTATACATGCATGTGGTAGGTATACGGCTATGCTAGTGTGTTGTATACATACATAGGTGCACACACACATACATTTTTTTATACGAAACGCACATATATATATATATATATAATATAAATGTTGTACTATTTTTGGAAAAGGTTAATGTCAACTATTGTGGAATACGCAACAACAGTTTGCACAGCGTCAATATTGATCTACAGCAGCCGCTGCTGTTGTCGTCGGTTATTCTATACGCGTGCAATATGTTATAGGCGTCTATATACGTATTGTATTATATTTATATATATAATATATATACACATGTAGAGATGGACGTACATTAAACGGACGTGTATTTATGCATAGTATGTAAATATTATTATTATGTTTATCGCTGGCGCACATCGTGTGTTCAAAGTTTGCGACCTTACACGCACTCGAATCAAATACCACAGTAGCACATGCACGCGGCGTATACTATATACTCGTAATAATCGTAATATGTACGTACAATACGAACGTACATAACAGTATGTATTATTTTACATACGGCGAGCGTCGCGACCGCATCTAACATTACAATATTATCTTTGGGCGTCAAAAAAAAAACTGCACGAGATAAAAAATTAATTAAAATTGATTTTTTTTTTTTTTTTGATTTTATACAACGACTAAAAGTATATGGATTGATTTTTTCATCTTTCATTCATTCATATGTCCAATTTATAAAATGTATATAGTATTGTTTTTTTTTTTGCAAAGAATTTTGGCTTTTGATCGTGATCGGAGAAAAATTCAAAATAAGTTGAAAGTATAAACAATACTAAAATTAATATTACTGATTGAAAACAAAATGTTGATGAAAAAAATTATACATCTGCTAGTGCGCGTGTACATGCATATGCACGTGTAAACATATTGTGTGCGCAGCACCATGTATACGCATTTACCAATTTAATTAAACAATCCATTATATTATACCATATTATAATATTAAAATAAATGTAAATTTGCACATCAAGGTAAAATAATGACAGTAACTGTCTTTTTCTTCTTAAAGCAAGTTTTTTTTTTATAATTCAATTATTCAAATAATTATTTTTTTTTAAATTTAAAACCGATAACAATAATATTATATTTTAAATAGTAAATCGACCGTCACTCTTCATATAAAAAAAACGATCAATAATCAATTTATTATTTTCAATAATAATATTTTTTAAGACAGTAAATGTGTTTTATATATATTAGTGTAGTAATGTAGTAGGTACAATATATTATTATAACAGTTATAACAAAATATTCAATTTAAAATTATAATATACAATATACATTATACATATTTATTGAGAAAATTGCATTTGTTCTAATAATTATCATTTACCAAAGCATAGAAAAAAATAGTTTCATCTTAATAAAATAAAACTTTATTAATAATATTGCTCTGTTTTTGCATATTATATTATAAAGGATTTATCATAAAAATTAATTTAAAAAGATTTATGGGTCCTTAATGTTTGGTTTTAATTAAGTTTTAAATTTAATTATTTCACAGTATTGTTTATTTTAAATTATTCTAATATATAAATTGTTATTTGTTATAAGCTATAATTTAATATAATATAATATATTAATATTATACAATCATTTTTTTTAGTTCTGATGACGTATTTAAAAATATAAAATAATTCTTAAATGTTAATATTTTTCCTGGTGGGAATTTTGATCTACTCATAACAAGTATACCAAGAGGGGTTCAAAAAAAAAAATCTAGTACTCTTCTTAATAATTGAAAAAGAAAGACACATCATTGTGAATTCACTTGACTCAGGTTCTAAAATTAGGAAAGATAAAAAATCAATCTTTAAAAAAAAAAATTTTTTACTGTTATTCAAAGATGAATAACGATACACGAGTAGATTTATGCAATTTTTACTAAATGTTTATTATTATCTGTGTAAGATACAATTTATAAAATATTGATCAATTTTGAAAAAAAAAAAACAAACGTTTTATTCTTTTGAAACATTTTTTTTTTTGTACAAGTTTATTTTAAATATCTTTTTTTTTTTTGTAATGACTTAAACATGTTTTAAACAATTTTTTTTTTTAAATTTATAACAATTAATTTGTTTCAAACATAAATTTATAGATACATTATAAATTAATCATCATTCTTATAAGTTATAAGTTATAATACTTATCTACATTACGGTTATTGTTTTGTTTTTTACGCAACTATCTATAGATAAAGAAAAATACACGATACAATTTTATGTTTTTTTTTAAAAACGTTTATGTATAAGACGTTTTAAACAAAATCACTTGTATAATGTATATTTTAATATACTCTAATTCTGTTATTAATCTATTAATAAACATTGGTTAGTTGGCATTTAAGCAAGGGAGTTTTGAGCAAGCACATGTTATGAATATAATATACTATTCGACATTCGTATTATAATAATTAATGATATCGGAAATAGGTTGTCAGATCGTTCCCATTCAGAATCATTTTTCATAAATTACAATGATTTAATATTGAATTTAGATTTAACATATCCATAATAACGTAATTAATAACAAGGTAAACTCGACAACTTCAATTATACAGCAAATCGGTTACTTACTTGCCTTATTTTCACACTAAAATTGTATAGTCATCTTCAAAATTACCAATATGTTTCTAAATAAATAATATAATATAAATAAATATATTTATGTGATATATACATAATTATACATAATACGTATACCGCATACCTATATACTTACTAGTATTTGTATTGTATCATGTCTTTTCCTATCAATAATGACATTCAGTATACCTAATAATTTTTTGACCTTAATCAGGATATCGAAAAGTATATTTATTTTATATAATTAGTTGAAGAAAGTACTATGGTTTATTACCTAACTGTAACTAACCAAATAAGATCGTTTTATTTTTCCTAATACTACGTACAATAAGAAGAGGTTTAGCGGATTCGCGTTTTATTAAATATAATGCCAAGTTCTGTTCATCAGCTTACTGGCTTTGAACATATTATATATTTTGCCTTAGTTTGCTCTTTTCTTGAGTACAGATATAGCATAGTTGTTTGGCATCCTTAACTTATTGCACTAAGGATCAATTACGGTTAGTACGTGCTCGGAATATGTTCTTCGTTTATACGGAATTTATGTTGGAAACGTATATAACACTACCCATATGATTATTGTGAAATTCGTGAAAAATATTGCTTGTTTACTTATGTGTTTATTCAATAAAGCTGGGTGTATTTTATTGTTGATTATGCTTGGAAGTTCATTAGACATCTCGAAAAACCATCTGGCAGGCGTTTTTTTTCTCCAGAATACATGGTTAGGTACTTCCATGTTTTATTCACAGTAAATATTTTTTGTATACTAACCAGATTAGTGTGTATTATACCACTTTAATACTGTTAATTTTCAGTGTTAAATTGAATTATATAGTTAATTAATGCGTAAATAATTTTTCAGTCACGAATATAGGTATATCATATATTATGTACCTACTTATGTATAAATATGTGGATATAATAATCTATCTATACTAATTTATCCATTCGCTAAAATAATGAAATAACTATAAATGCCTATTGAAATACTGAAGAATAATATGAATTAAATAATTTAATTTTAGTTATATAGTAATAATTAATAACTGATAATACAGTAGTTATTTAATTTAAATATTCAATTTTTGAATTGTACAAAAATATCAACAACAAAGGTTATAAGGTTATAAATTTAGGTTAGGTGACTAATAATAAGTGATTAACTAGATATATGAAATTAACAATCGTTATACTAAACTAAATGTGAAATAGTATAGTTATCTAAATATACAATACATATATCATACAACTAAATTTATTAAACTGTATTATATAATTCGGTTTTTCTTAGGAAGGTCAATACATTTGAAATGTTTTCAATATTTAGTTAATGTCTAGTCTTTTTAATTTTTCATCCACATTGGGTCTAATTATGTAATTTTTAAATACATTTATATTTGTGTTTTGGGCGGATTTGAGTAGGACATTTAATATGAAGAAAAACATTTAATTATATTATATAAGTATTATTCAAATATATGTTTTCGTTTTGAATACAATATTTATGGTTTTAATATGATAGTGATTTCGTATGAAGATTACTTTAAAAGATTTTTCGTCAATATCACAAATAACTCGATTTTATAGTGATATTAAGAGGATTCCATACCTGCATGTGTTGTCTCTGTCTTATACACGCGTATAAACATAGTTAAAAACTGTTTTACGCGGGACAACATTACTCCCGTATAAACATAGTTAAAAACTGTTTTACGCGGGACAACATTACTCCCTCGATATTTATATCAAAATTACCAAAATTTTAAATCGCACTGAGAGGAACTTTAACCGTGTCGTAGCGTTTTAATTTTTTTTTAATAGTATAATAGAATAATTTTTAATAATTAAATGAAAAAACCCTAAAGTTCTCAAACCGATAACTTTAATTGTATTCATGTTATCAAAAAAATTAAAACGCTACGACACAGGTAAAATTCTTCCCAATGGGATTTATAATTTTGGTAATTTTGATATAAATATCGAGGGAGTAAAGTAGTCCCGCGCAAAACAGTTTTTAACTATATTACGCTTGTATAGGACAGAGACAACACATGCGGGTACCTATGGCGTTCTCTTAATATACTATTATAGTAATTCATTTATAATTTTTAAGAACGATTTTATGATAATGAAATGTATGATATTGTGGTTCACAAAATTATAGAAAAGTCTTTTGTAGGCATTTCTTTGGTAATAATGGACGCTAATTATACTAGGTAATCTAAAATTGCGACACAAATTAAAATTGGACTGCTTTAGGTAAGCAAACATTTTAGGTAATGATAGGGGAACAGATGTACTTATAAATCAAGGGGCTTTAATAAATCTTTGGTATTTTCCGTAGTTGGCTCTATTTTCTAGACATATGAGATGAGATGTCTTATTTATACTTGTAATGTATATATAAGCTTGTTAATTCATATACGAAAATACAGATTACCATTTATTTTTAACATATAGCTACTGACACGTATAGGAATAAAACTTAACACGTTGTACGTTATTTAATGGTTTTTAATTTACCAAGTTCGCGTGCTTTATATATTTTTAATGGAATTAAAAACAAAAAATACGAATACTTAAATTACATTTTTCTTTTTTAAAATATAAAAAATTCTTGTATGAACAAAAAAGTTTTTTCAATTACTCGTAGACCAAAATATATATATATATAAAGTATTTAAAAATTAAATAATGGGCATGTTAAGAATATATTATTATTGAGCAATATGAACATTTTTGTTGAAAATATTTTGAAGTATTTTTACACATACATCTAGAATTTAATGAAATCAATTTTGCATTCGAATTTAAAATCCTATAAAATTAGAAATTATGGAAATAATTAATGATAACACTAATTTTTAAATGATTATTTTGTAATTCTCAATGTTAGCTGTGGTTGATCATTTCATTTATATAGTATAATTTGAGTAAGTGTAATGAAGTCTTTATATTTATCTTTTAATATTTGTTTTCTAATTTGAAAATTTAAAGTGTTTTTTGTATTTAATATCTGTAATCTCTAAAAAGATTATATGAAAGTTTTTAGAACTTTTGCAGTATTTAACAGAGATTTCAGAGAAATAACATAATTCTAAATTTATACAAAATAAGTATAGCTTCCAGTAAATATCAAATATCAGATTCAAAAATTCAAAATTTGTTTGTAAATATATTTTTATTTCTTCGTAATTTGTTTGTAAACTTTTATAATTAACTTGTTATTATATTGTCATGTAAAAAATATTAAAAACTATAACAAATATTTTGTTATTATATTTTATTAATTTGGAACATATTATTTAAATGTATGGTTTATATGTTAATGAAATTATTAAATGTACACTAAATATTACTTTACAATATATTATATGTATATAAAAAAATCAATTGGAGTATACCTACTTGATATTTATTTATTATAAATTAAATTATAATTTAATATGTTTGTATTACTATAAAATAATAAGTATTTAGAATTATAATTAAAATTATTTTAAATTAAATTAATTCCTATACTAAAAATATAGATGTTTTTAAATTGTAAAAGGACTTTTTTATTTTTTTTTTATTAAGAATAAGCCTATACTGGATGGCCATTGGTTGAACATTTATTTAATAATAATAATAACTGTGGTTAATTATTGATAAAAATATATGTTATAGATTTTATAATGTGTAGTAAAATATTTTGTTACGATAATTTATAAGAATTATTGAAAAGAAAATAGCCATTTATACATTTTTGTTTTAGTTTTCTAAAAATTAAGTAATTTACGAATTGATCACTTATAATTTAAATAAGTTAGATTCCTTTTCATCAAATAATTATATGTCTTAATAGGTTGCTATTTATTAAATTATATTTGGTTTTAACTATTTACGATAATGAATTAAAAATTAAATATATCTTATCTTATATTAATTTGATTTTGATTTTTTTTTTTTTTATAAAGGATAAATATTTTAGATTGGAATATTTCAGAATATTAATTAAAATATTAAATTTTAGTATTGTACAATGTGTACTATATAGAAAATTGCCTTATATTTTATGAACTTTTAAAATATTTATTATTATGTAGTTAAATTTCATTGTTTAAATGTGTTATAATACACATGATTCCTATAAACCATATGTTAATATAATTATGAAAATACATAAACTTTGAGAATTTAAAATTTTTAATAAATATTATATAATTTTTCATAACATTTTGATATATACTTATATACTTATGAATTATTTTATTTTGCTACTATCGTTGTATTATTAGTGACGTTTTCCTTCATTCCCCAGGTGTATACACAATTCCACTTAAATGATCTAAGCACTTTATCTATCAGCATTATGATATATGGATTGGATAGGTTTATTCCTTACTTTTGAGTGGCAATGTCGAAGACGGTCGATCAAAACTCGTTCAATCTTCTTTTCATGTTGTATTCAAGGATTGCAGGAATGGAGAAATAAATCTGCGTATCTACCAGCGGTAATGGCATTTTTATTCATCGTAATAATTCGCGTTAGAAGGAACCTTTTTCGGTTTCTATTTTTTGATACTCTAAAGCCAATATTTTTTTCTGGGAAAAGATCTATGCTAGAGCAGACCATATAAGCCTTTTTTTAACAACGAAAAAAGCTTTCCTGGATCTTAAATTTGGTTTGTCCGGAAACATTTCAGTGCATCGGTAAAAAAAAGTCTGACTACCTATAGAGCATAACAAACTTGTAGTAGGTTTGTGACGGATGAGAACAACTTTACGAAAGGTGTGAGCTAATGGATATTCGATGTACACTGGTCCATGCGTTGAGTGTAGGACTGACAAAAAAAATATGAAGAGTGGGGAAGGGAGAAGTAGGAATGATAGACAACTTCCATAAAATATGTCATTTTTGATTTGTTATTCTCAATATATCATGTATATATTTTGTACTGTTTAATCATATTTAAAATTTTTATATCATATAAATAATTTGAATTTTTATTTTTTTATTCAAATAATTATTTTTTTTTCATTTTTATCTTTTAATTTGCTTTTTTAAACGATATATTGCAATTATTTTGTTTTCATCAATCCTAATCTTCATTAATTTTGAATTTTTTTAAGTCATATATTTTAATAATACAAACTATCTTAATTTTTTATTCCATTCTTGATTAAAAAGTCTCATTATTTCAGTCATTGAAAAATAAATTGGAGCATCTTTGCATAAATTGTAAAGAAAATAATACAATAGAATTATGTGAGAAAACATACAATGACATATTTTTAAATTTAAATATAAAGTGACACAATATTTATATATATAGATATATATTGAAATATACATTTGACCTATAATTGGAAAAAACAAAACGTTGTTTACAAAATAAAAATCTACGGTTTGTCATTATTATACGACATTCTACAGTACGAGTTTGTATAAATACATACATATAAAAATAAATTGGATTGGTCAACGACGTTGTAAGTGGAGAGTATCAATCTACCATATCACCGATTTACAAATGTACACACCAATGTATGACTTTAGAAAATACTACAGTGGTTAGTGTTATAGTTAAAACTGCTATGGTGATGAACAATACTGAATATGAGATTCTTGTTATCTCACAAGGACAATTGTAACATTGAAAAAAAAAAAAAAATGATTTTTCGAAAGCATTGTGAGTTAGAACCGTACTTCTAAATATTATTAACACGCATGTCAAAAGTTTTTATATTGTTATTGTATAATACTATAACACTTGGACATCACATCAAATAAAATGTATCAAGTGACTTAAAAGGGGATACCATTAAAAGAATTTGTACGATATATACAATATACATAATATGATCTGATATGACATTATGATATTATTATACATATAATAATTGTATCTTGATTATATTTTTAATTTTATAAAAACCAAAATTTTTATTCATTTTTATATACATTCCATAATATTATTGTTGTAGTTTATAAAGAAAATTTCATTAAAAAAATTTCCTTTGTTAATAAAAATGTGAAGGCCTATAGCAGTCTCGCAGTTTCTTTTCATATGTTAATTAGAAAATGTACCATATTTAGCTACATTTTCTTTAGAATCTAACGAGGTGGTGTTAGAAATATAGAGCTATTTAATCTCGAAGAGAGTTATTAATGTTTCTTTTAAAATAATTTACATATTTTGTTTTTGTATAATATATTTGTGTTAATAATATTCGTAACAATGTTTTAAAACAGTGTTTGATTAAATAGCTAATATTTTGATTATATTGTATTACAATATTATATTTTATACATTTAACAAATAAGTGTTTATTTATCAAGTTTCTCTTTATTTTGTTTTATTAATCATAATTATATTTAATTAACATAGTGACATGTAATGGATTTATTTTTATTGTAAATTAATTACTTAATAACTTAACTTATGAATATCGCACCATTTTTTTTCTATTAGGTACATAATTTTAAAGTACTTAATATGTTTTATAAATTTCAAAGATTGATAAACAATTAAAATTTTTAAATTTTAATTATATTCCCGTTATTCTTTTACTGAATTTTGGGTACATAAAAATAGGTATAACTATATTTACAGTTAAAACCTTAAATTATTTCATTTATAATACAATAATATCACATTCACTTACAATCAGTGTACTCACAATTAAATGTAAAAAAACATTTACATATACATAATATAATTTAATTGTTTCAATAGACTGTGATTTTTGCAATACAGTTTCCTTATTAAACAGTTACTAAATTTAATTTTGAAATAAATAAGTATAATACATTTTTTGTTTTTAATTATAACTTTCAGATTTCAATGAAAATAAAAATATGATCTTGTCATGGTGTACTTTTAGTTGGCTAGAAAAGTTAATGAAATTTCTCGGAAAACATGATGGTTATTGAAAACATATTTTTTCTTTTTTACAAAAGTAATTATTTTTATTCTTTAATTTCACATCATATATTATTAATTTTAAATATAGTTATGATAAAAATTTAAATGTCTGTTATTTTCAAACATATAATTTCATATCCGTTTTTTGAGTTTTAAAATTCACTTTAATATTTTCTGGGCCAAAAATTTAGAATTCATATTTATTTTTCTCTGCACAGAAAGTACAAAATTGTTGTGTTTGTTAATTTTTTTTCTGTGTAAAGTCAGACAATACAGCTAGTGTATTTATAAAATACGATGAATAATATTATCATAATGATTAGAAATATTTACACAAGGGGCTTATGATTTTATTTCACACCTTATATAAAAAAAAAAAAAAAAAAACAATAAAGTAAAAGTGTTTAGTTCCCTGCCGTAAATGTTGTGACAAAGTCGTCTGTAAATGTTTAACAGGTGTTAGAAATATGGTATACTGAAGAGATAGCGGAATAATTTTGTGCAGATTGAAAAGGTATAATGTTAATAATAAGTTATTTTTACAAACTTTCTCAGTCAACCGAGTATAAAAAAGATAATGTTTCTACAAAGTGATATTTTAAAGAGAACGGACTTAGTAGGTATAATAACCTTGCGTTGTTATACACACTACTATTCTTTACATTTTCATAAATTAAAAATGGTCTGGTATATCCAATCTCTTATTTGTTGAAAGTGAATCAACTTTAAATTTTAAAATGTTTGACAATAAATTGAATTTTAAATTACATGAGATATGATTTTTAAATTCGGTCTGTACACACTTCATAATACGGTGCTTAGGTTTTTAATTTAAAAATTTAATGTAAAGACGGTGAAACAATGAGTTTATAGTTCTTATTTATGAATACTTATTACTTGTATTTATTTTTTTTGTAACTTATATTATTATGGAAAAAATTAAGGTAGTTGTATACATATTTAATATATATTTAAACAAATAATAACAATAATAGTAATATAATAATTAATTTATTCAAACAGTTATAAAATAGGTACATAATCATTAATTTATTATATGCTTTGTTTTATTAAATCTGATTCAATGATTTTATAAAAATTATTTTCATTGATTATAATTTATAATTATTAATCAAATAAATAAAACATTCATTTAAATAGTTGGGATTCATTTTACAAATATAATTAAATTATCTAGTAGTAACTAAGTAAGTATTATATGTATAGATATAAACTTTGTTTTTACCTTAGCAAGAGGTAACGTAGATCTCTAGAGATAAAAAGTATGTTCTAAGTTCGGAAACATAATTTCCGCTGGGACATCCTAAGTGATTTTGAATATTCTATGTGGTTTCTCTTATTGGTATCTAATGTTCTGTGTACTGATTTCAACTACCTATAGAAATTGAAATATAGTAAAGTACATACTTGTTATCGTTAAATTCTAAGTATTGTGTATGAAATATTATATATTGCTTAGAAAATTAAAGGTTAAAGAAAAACATGTTCGTTTTATATTAGATTTTCGTGTTTTAATTAAATATATTTTAACTATGATCAAAAAACAAAAAACAAAAAGATAAGAAACTTAAATATTTTATAATTAGTTTTTTTTAATTATTGTTAGAATACTCAAAATTTTTGTTTGCTTATTTTATAATGCCCCTAAGACTGTTAGGAGCTAAGTTGGATTATATTAGTAAATTCAGTTTATTAGCTAACTGCTATAATAACAATAGTGGATATTAGTGAATATTATAGTTGTAACATTGATAAAATAATACTTTCATATAATTTATTATATTTATATAAATTATATCTTAGTTTTATGATTCTCAAATGAAATAAAAATTCTAATTAAGTTTAGGAATAAAAAAAACAAAAGTAATAATAATAATAATAATAAAATTGTAGATATTTTATTTTATATACAAAATAGTTGACGTTTTAGAAGAGTATATTATAGTATATAGTTATAAGTATATTATAAAATCACTAAAAAATCGAAATATTTATTTCTCTATAATGTTTTCTGGTATTTAGTAGGTACTAAAAACTAATTAGTACAATAAAAGAGAGAAATATTTTATTAAACTAAAAATACAACTAAGAAATATTTATGTATTTAAATTTAATCTTATTTATTTATGTTGATAATAGTTATAATAATAATACAAATATATTTAATTAATAATATTTATATATATTATTAAGTAATCTAATATTTAGTATAATATCCTTATATAATGTCATCATAACTTTATGCTGTTCCAAACGTTGTTATCTTAAAATGTTTCATTACTTTTGATGATTTAAGTGTCAATGGCGTTCATCGAATAGTTTATTTGGCCAACAATTACTGTTGTATTTAGACGTGTACCTATATCCAATTATCGTTGTTTATACATAAGATCTTAGATCAGGTTTACATAAATTGCCCCGTTTATGTATAATCTCTCTGGTCCCTTTTGTAATGTACAAAGAGACACGTTTCATTATGCAAGAGTAATGTACGTTATGCTGAATCATGTTTTCGATTAATATTCATTGATTTAATATGATTTTTATTAATTGGGTTACATTTGTATATCAACAAATTTTATTTGTTAGACATTATGTATAAAAGAATGTAATAACTTTTTTACGCTAATGTTTTTCATAAAAGATATATTTTCACTGCAATTCACCTATTATGAATAAATAGTATGAAAAATATAATAATACCTTCTAATAATTGAATAATTTCATAACTCTCGTTAAAAAAAAAATAAAAACTATGTCAAACGATTTCACAGTAAAGTATTTGTGATTCGTGCTAAAAATAATATTATATAATATCATGATTTTCGAGTGATTGCTGGATTAGTATTATTGTTATAAATAATCGTTATTCGACCGTATATAAGTATTAGTATATGTATTACTATAAATATATTATAATAATTATAAGAGTATTAATCAATAGTAGTGTTGAGTTCTTTTCGTTTCGTACGATTGTCGAAGAGAGCGAGAAACACGCGCAAGTTTGTCGATTCGTATTTTATTTTATTTTTCTATTTTCACGTCAATATAGCTTTCGATTCCAACCGGTAAAGGTAAGTATACCGTGTAATAACTACACGGACAACGCGGCATTATTCTTGCTCGGCGTAAGACGTACACCGACATAGGTACGACTGTCGTAAATAGTATTTCGATTTCGTGGGACTCGTCCGCTACACGATTTCGCAGTGTGTGCAGTGTTTCACGGTCGACTTGGAACGCGGCCACCGGTGTATCAAGCCTGGTAATAATTTAATGTATTCGGGAATATTTGCGTTCGTACCGTATAATATATTGTTTTACAGGGTCGACTCGGGACTTTGCAGTGCCGTGTAGAAATACCACAATATTTTGTGTACGGTTCGACCGCAATAACGGGAAAAGCGGATAGTGACGAGAGATTAAACGTCGCGTGTGACGTTGCATCGGAAGACAATTCCGATACGAATTAGTTTCGTGTGACTCATTAGACGGTGACGCGGGGTACGACTTTAGCGGCGGTTATTGTTAATAGTCGAACGCAATGCGTTTACGTAATAATAATAATAACAGTTTATACATACGTATATATGGAGTAGACTAAGCGATCGGTATAACACTAGTATGACACCACTCTCGTTCATTATAATTAGATATTATAATATTCGCTTATCGACATTTAAATGCCGCGTAAGCGTATATGATACTGGAAAAGTGTACGAACGGCGAATACAAAATGAGCGCAGTATTCTGCTCTGATAACAGCACGACACCTCCACGAGTCTTCGAAACGGATCGATTATAAACCGTAAGCTATAAGTTAAACGGAGTACTTATAAACAATATTAAAAAAAAAATAAAAATAAAAATATTTATACTCTTATAATTATGTAGTTACAGTAATTGCAGTAGGTAAAATAAGCGTAAAACTTGTCGTCGAAGTGAAAGAAAAATAAATTTAATACAATTGTCATAGTATTCATAATAAAAAATGCTTTAAAAATAACATACGATTGGGTTTCATTGACAAATTTTAAATTCAATAATACACACACACACACACACACACACACACACACACACACACACACACACACACACACACACACACACACACACACACACACACACACACACACACACACACACAC